>JBBPBX010019783.1:0-44096 GCA_038048925.1 Garcialebias charrua | reverse complement strand
AGTTTCGCAGAAAAGTTTGTAATCCTTCAAAATGGCGACTGGTTGACGCGCAATGAAGTGCTGCACTTTCCTGTTTGTGGTGAGTTTGATCAAACTGATTTTATCGTCAACCGTAGCGTTCGGATAGCATGCCAGTTTAAACTCAATGTCTTTCAGATAGGTAAGTAAGTAAGTAAGTAAACTTTATTTATATAGCACCTTTCACAGACATTAACATCACAAAGTGCTTCACAAGCAAAAATAAAAAGAGAAAAAATACATAAAATTAATTAAAAGCCAGTCTGAATAAATACGTTTTAAGATCTTTTTTAAAAGAGTCGATAGAGTCTGAGCTGCGCAGTGACAGAGGGAGAGCGTTCCAAAGCCTCGGGGCCATCACTTGGAATGCTCTGTCTCCACGTGTTTTAAAATACGTTCTTGGTACCATCAGTAGCATTTGATTTGAAGATCTCAAAGTCCTGGTGGGACGGAGAGGCTTCAAAAGGTCCGATAAATATTTGGGAGCCTGACCATGCAATGCCCTGAAAGTTAAAACCAAAATTTTAAAATGACTCCTGAAATGCACGGGGAGCCAATGCAGGGAGGCCAGAACAGGAGTGATATGAGCTCTTCTATTGGTTCTAGTTAGCAGCCTTGCTGCAGCATTTTGCACAGACTGAAGTCGAGCTAAAGAAGATTTGTTCAGACCCATTAAAAGACTGTTACAGTAATCTAACCGAGACGAAATAAAAGCATGAACAATCATCTCCAGTTCCTTCTGTGATACAATACATCGTAATTTTGAAATGTTTCGTAGATGATAAAAACAATTTCGAACTAACAATTTACAATGACTGTCCAAAGATAAAGAACTATCAAAGACGACACCCAAATTTCTGATGTTCTTATTAACTGAAAGATTTAAAAACGTAAGATGCTGTTGGATAATTTGGATTTTATCATCAGGGGCAATGATAAGAGTCTCGGTTTTATTTGCATTTAACTGCAGATAATTGTCGTTCAGCCATGATTTGATGTCCAACAGACAGTTTCTGAGTTCAGTCAATTTATGGAACTCAGAAGTTCGAAAAGAACAGTACAGCTGGATGTCGTCAGCATACAAGTGATAAGATACATTACTGTAACGTTTCAAAATAAAACCTAAAGGGCGTAAATACAATAAAAAGAGGATCGGGCCCAAAACTGAACCTTGGGGTACCCCACAAGACAGCCGCGCAACATCAGAGTGAACATTGTTCATAAAAACAGTAAAAGACCTTTCGGATAAATAAGAAATAAACCAATTCAAAACAGTGCCTGAAATACCAAAAAACTCTCTCATTCTGTTGATCAGAACAGTGTGATCCACTGTGTCAAAGGCTGAAGACAAGTCCAATAAAACCAACACAGTGTAGTTTCCAGAATCAGCTGCCATCAACACATCATTAGAAACTTTTAATAATGCAGTTTCTGTGGAGTGAAGTTTGCGAAAACCAGACCACTAGGTATCGGTTTCAGTCGAACCATATTGCCCTGGCTCAAAACGTTGAACGAACTGGGAAATTTTATGGAGTCGTTCTATTGGGACAGCGAATTGAGAGCCATTAATAGTGATATACCCACCCATCTGCGCACCAGGTACACCTGTAGACATGGGGTACGTAGGTACCTGCCATTGGGTTGTCCCAGCAAATGTCTGTTGAGGTGGAGGTGGTGGCGGAGGGAGTAGTGCATCGGGCATGGGCGGGGGCGGTGGAGGAGGGAGTGGGTCATCAGGTATGGGAGGGGGCGGCGGAGGCGGTGGATTCTCAAGGTGTTTACTCATGAGATCCAAACATTTTCTCTCTTCGTCAAAGAGTTTGTTCATTGCTGATGCACGCTCTATTCTACAACTGTTCAGTTGGACCCTTAACCCTTCATTCTCACGTTGTAACATCATGTGCTACTCTTGTGATTTTCTATAATCATCTTGCAGCCTTGTGTACCGTAGTGATAATGATTCCAGGGTGTCCGTGCATTTGTCCAGCACGTCTCGTGCCTCCCCACAATCCGCCTGAATTGACTTGTACTGATGGTAATACTTATCCTTCTCCACCACACATTTTTCCAAATCATCTTAACTTCATAACTGGTTGTGATTATCGTACCCACCACTGCACCCTGTATTCACTGGTTAATTGGACATCATTAACCTCACGCAGACTCTTCCACTGGTACATTTTCATCTTTAAATCACTTCTTGGTCTGCTGCCCTCATACATCTCCTCCTACATGTCTTTGCGTGAGTGCAGCTACAGTGTGCGCTCTCAGGACATGATTACCTGCAGTGTTCCGTCAGTGAGGACTGAACTTGGAAAAAGGGCCTTCTCCTATTCTGCTCCTGCTTCATGGAATATCTTACAAAAAGATCTGAAGCTCTCGACCTTGACTTCTCTAAATGGTTTTCAGAATCTGTTGGAATCCTGGCAAAAACCAATGCAGATTTGTTCCTGTCTTTGATTTTATACGTCTACCTTATAATGTTTTGCTAGTTTTTTGATACTTTGTTAAAAAAAAGAAAAAAAAAATCTTTTGTTTTTTTCTCTCTTTTTGTTTTCTATTGTTTATTGTTTGTTTGTTTATTGTTTAATGAAATTCTATCACTGCTGTTCATTGTTCTTTAGTTTTAGCAGGTCGCTTTCGTAAATGAGCCCATGAGGTTCAAAAGATTTACCTGACTAAATAAAGGTTGAATGAATGAATGAATCTTGTGATTGCTCAAAATCCCTTTTTAACACTGTGCATTCTTCGTAGAGACTACGCGTTTGTTCAGCGCTGCCAATACTCAACTGTGTTAAACTCTTTACCTCCTGCTGTAAAGTGGCAACCTCCATTTGTGCTGTTAAACATGATGTAGAGACAGCCCGGCGTACAGCAGTTTCAAAGTCTAGCTTGGCCTTTAACAGAAGGCTCAATTTAGCCAAACGTTTATCTCTGTCTGCTTTCTTTTCAGCCGTTGTGGTTCCAGCTGTTACAGTTTTTAATGCTCTGTCCACATCTGCTTCCTCCATCAACTGTGTCTCTTCATGATAGTTTGTGATGGACCCTGTGAGTGAAAATAAGGCACGTTCGATCCAATCTGCTTTGGTCGGGTCGTGGCCTTCAGTTGGCACAGGCTGCCCCGTATCCGTGGTGTCAGGGGTCTCACCCTCTGTGCCTGCCATCTTTTATCTGGATTTTCAGTGAAAATAAAAATAAAAGATGCTCTGTATTCGTTACTCTAAACTTTTCACTATTTGAAATAAACAGGAAAGTTTAAATGTACACAGGATAACTGTGGAAGATGATGTGTCAGAGAGAAGGAAGAGAAAGGAAAAAAATTGCAGTTATCTGGAGTGAAAACTGTACTTTTGTTTGTTATTTTAAATTCTTTTGTATTTAAAATAAGCAAAAATGTTCGTCTGTACCTCTGTTATTCCAATTTTTTTATTTAAAATAAACAGGAGTTATTGTTTGTGTACAGAACAATTTTAAAGCTGGTAATTCACCATAAAAATGCTGACTTTTATGATGTTTTTGAGAAAACTCATCTGTTAACGTCTTTTAACCAACAGGGGGCAGCTTCAAGTCTTAATGTTATCACGAGGAGACTGATTTTTTTATTCAGTATTTAAACTAAAAACAACCTTTTCAGAGTTAGTTTCTAGTGTGTCCGTGATAAACGCTCGAACCACGTTCTTGTCAGAGACAGATTTATGTTGTTAGACAGTTTAGATGGCTTCAAATTAGTTTTTTAAACTTTCAGTGAAATCTCCGTTTGAGTGTTAACTGCTTGTCACCCAAAGTGCACCTGGAAATGACGACACAAATAGGCGGGTCGACGCAGCGCGTCACCAGCTTCCGTTGAGCTAGGCGGAGCTCGCTAAACAGATACGTGACGTCAACCAATCAATCACAGCGCTTGCAGTTCTATTCCCAAGCATCCATGGTGAATGTAGTTTCTTACCTTCGACCAAGCCAGTGCCGGAAATGACGACAAAGTGGGTTGGTCGCAACGGCGTGCGTTCCCACTAGAGCGAATCAGCGCTCGCCACGAGTGATTGACAGCTCATAGCTCTCGTTCATCCAATCACAGCTCATAAACAACGTGTAGGACACGTCTCTGTAACGTTAGCTTAGCACGCAACTCTAGACTCTTAAACAACTCAAACGCTTTAAATTAACTTCCCAAAATTCTGAAACGTGGCAATCACAATTAAAACAGGCACAACTTAGCTACGCTCAGTAACCCAGCACTGCAGCTGTAGAACAAACACGGACTCGCTCGGAGCCACTTCAAGGTCGGTTCCGGTCCACTTTTTAATGGAGCAGGAAACGGGTCTGAAACCCAGCCGACAACGTTCTAACAGTAATATGCTTTTTCGACCTGCTCTAATATGTAAAAATACCACACACAGCAATCTTGTAGATGTTAACAGCTTTTCAGGCAGTTTGACTCGGCGGTCAACAAAGCTTTGTACCGGAGTCTGTGCGTGAACTGGGCCGAACGGAACCAGAACCCCCCCACAGACCACGGGCTGACAAAACTTCACCTAAAAGCTTCCCACAGCGTGTTAAGGAGTTGAACAATAACAATCTCTCAGCTTCAAATGATAAAACATGCAGAATCTGCCTGTCTCGAACACCTCAGCCAAAAATTATCACCTTCAGAGTCCAAAAATTGGAATAACCATGCCAACATAACGTTTCAAGTTCATGAGAGATCACAGATTTATCAATAAACTTTCAGAAAACTCGTACTGGCCACCAGATGAAGGGAACATGAGGGAGACCATATATTGTGTCTTTAAACACATATAGTGCCACCCAGATGTAACTAAAGGATTTTAACAGGGGTCAGTATTAAGCTGACCTCTTTATCCTTAATTAATTTACTTATTCAGATTGAATAGTAATTTCACGGATTCTTTTCTTTTTCAGTTTACCCAATATTTCTGTGATCTTTATGATGGATAAATAAAACAGAAGCCATAGAGTGACAATGGACACGTTAACTTAGCTTGATATGTCAAAGAGACACTATCATTTATTTAAAATGAATCAACTAAATTAACACCATTACACTTGATTGACATGATTTCACTTTCTTTCAATTTAATACGTCAGCACATTTAAATTTAACACAACAGACTTCAATACTGGATGTTAAACATATTTAGTCTGAGGGCTCTTTAGCTTAAAATAGTTTCCAGCTTAGAATTGAGGGAAAAAGATAGGAGGAAAGATGGAGAGATGGGTTAAAGGAAATTGTCTTGAGCATGTTACCAAAAGTGACACTTCTCATCAGATTTCTGCTAAAATCCAGGTACGTTTTGTAAACAGCTCTTTACCTTCGACGACGAGTCTGATAAAGAAATGACACCAGCCTTCAGATGCACAGAGTCCTTCAGGCCCAGCACGTCCAAAACTGGTTCTAGTTTACGTTTTCAACGTCTCCTGGGTTCCGCGTTGGTCATCAGAAAATGCGTCAGCTCCTGGCCTCTTACTTCAAGATAACTATTCCATGAAGGAATAAACAAAGTTTTGAGCTTACGCTCGTTCTCAGTGGACTCATAACAGCCTGTTATCAGTCCTTAGCTGGACGACATGCCCTTAGCGTGTGGCTAAACGTCCATCCAGCTCTTTGGGAAAGTTCACATCTCTTTTGAAGTTCCCAGCAAACTCTGAAGCGTTTCAGCAAAAGTTAGAACTTAAAAGAAGATCATGAGAGGAGTGAGACATGTGTTATCACGACCCAAGGTTACAGCCAGCAGCAGAGGAAAATGTTTAGAAAAAAAACAGAGAAAGCTGGAGCCCTTCTCCTGAAAAACAACGGATTAACTGTCTTCTGACTTTCTAAACAAAACCGTCGGGTCTCTCTGACCCGAGACTTCAACTTTAACACAGCAGTGAACACAGTAATACTCCATATTAAAAGAATAACAGCATATAACATATATCATGAAAATGACAAAAGTTATTCTTTTGATCACATCAGCCTAAAATCAAAGATAGAAATAGTCTCTTTTGGTGACTATATTCTCAGATTACAACTAATGGAATGATTTTGTGGTAAATGTCTTGCTTTACTGAGAGGTCAGTAAAGGTCATCTCTGGAACAGTTCAAAAGTACACAGGTGTATCAAAGTGGACACGGTCATGCCCATTACACAACAACAAACTGTCATACAACAACAGACTGTCATACAACAACAGACTGTCATACAACAACAAACTGTCATACAACAACAGACTGTCATACAACAACAGACTGTCATACAACAGAGTGTCTTAAGGCCCCGATGTAGCTCTGCGTACGGCAGTACTCCGCTGTACGCCGTACGTACGCAGAGGCACAAGCGTAGCCCCTCAGGGCATGTACGCACCAAGCTCAAATTTTACGACCGCGTACGCAAGCGTGTTGTCTCACAATAAACTGCCCGGCGCCGGACTGTGACACAAATGTATTAAATTCCCCTTCTTCATCCCTGATCTGGACTTTTCTTTTGTTTTTTTTTGCCAAAAGTCAAGTGATCGCTTCCTCCTCCGCTGACTCCATGACTGAAATGATGAGGAAATGAATGAATTTGCCACGAGCGAACTAAACTCATGTCCAACGTGGTTGCGCGAGGTTCTAAATATTTCCTGGTGTTCTGGTGTGCTTGACCAGCGCTCCATGTTTTTATTTTATTTTTTAGAACTTTTCATTAACATATAAACACAGAACACCGCTGCGGCAGAAGCTGTGTGAAGTGCCTTTTTTCCCCCCACCCGACCTGTCAATCAATTCAGTAGGCATGTCAGCAAATGACCAATCAGCGACCTCAATTTGTCCCGTAGGTAAACGCTCCTCCCTGCTGTTGCTCAAATGACGTCAAGTATTTGGAGCGAAAACGCTGGAGCCTCACGCTGAGCTGTATTGTGAAATGCCTGTGAGCAGCATGCGCGCGTAGAGCGGCATTCGGCAAAACGCAGAGCTATACTGGAGCTTTTAGACAGAAGCTTCTTCAGATCTGCTGTAGGACAGACTGCTACAGGAGATCCTTCCTGCCCACAGCCATGCAGCGTCTAGAACAACTCTTTAATGAAACCAGGATGATGAGTTACAACAACATGTAATTTACCTCTATTAATAAAGTATTTTTGAATTGAATTAACACAGAGTGAGACGTTAACGTTTGCTTACATCTAAATTTGTTTGGTTGTTTACACCTTTGTCTTATAGTTTATTTCACTGATTTTGTGCAGTGTTGTTAAATAAAATGACCCGACTTTAACGGCAGCACAAAATCCACTTTTGTCTTCCTCCGACTAGCCGTTAGCTCATCTGTTGTAGAGCCATCTGCAGCAGGTAAGATGTTAACTCTTCATAACTTTTCTTTTTAAAAACTGTATGTGGGTTATGTCTTTAAAAAGTTGTATTTTACTTGAAACGGCTCATTCGCAGTGAAAGTGGAGTCGGTGTGTTTTACTGTATGATTATATAAATACAGTAGTTGTAACATTAATGGCTCCTCAGCGGGTCAGTGTCGTTATTCCGGTGAAACCGTCATGGCCGCCGTCGGAGGGAGGCCTTGTCCTCGGGAGCGGGGAGCGTGATGTCAGCGGTGGCAGTTCGGGTGTAATTGCCTCGGTGGGGGTGATGGCGTCATTTTCTGCCCTGCTGTAGCCTCCTGCTCCAAATAGCGAGGGGAGACGGATCTTTGGCCGACGCGACCGTGGCTCCCTTCGCCGGGCTCGAGCACCGCGGAGCCGGACACGCCGTCCCAGGAAACATGGAGGCTGCGGCCGAGGAGCTGCGGGCCGGCGTTCGGGTTCCTGTCACAATCGATCACATCGTGAACGACACGCTGGTGGTCACGCTCACCTTCCGGGAGAGGAACTACACGGGAGTTCTGCTCGACTCCAACAAAAAGTAAGCTTTGTTTTTTAAACATTTTGGGCAGAAATTCACATTTTAAAAAAGCGTGCTAACGGCTAATGTAGCCTCGATGCTAAGTTAGCTTCGTTAGCCTCAGGGCCTGAAACGCGTTGGTTTTTGTTGCTGACAGGCTAGCTGTGGGCTAGCTCACAGGCTAATGACAAACTGTTTTTAATTCACTGAAAGAAACAAACAAAAGAAACATGTTTACGTTGCTTTTGTTCGGGAGTGAGCACATCAGAAGCTGTGTGTGAGGACATGTTGTTCTGTCAGGCAGGAGCCATTGTTAGCTTTAATAAAACTGAAACATCAAACGAATTAAAATAAAAACGCGTCGACTCGTCCACACCTGGGGCTCAGGCCTCGTTTTCAGTGTGTTGGATGAGCTTTGTGCTGCAGTGAAATTGATCCTGTTTTATAACGTCAGTTTTATGAAACTACAGGAACCATCATGACTGACATGTAATCATCACCAGGGTCACCACCAGTGCTCCCACAGCAGCTCTGCTCACTGGTGACCTGTGCTGCTCCCACACAAAGGCCCTTTCTTCCATAACCAGCAGAAATCAGAGAATAATCCTGGAATACAGTACATGTAATTCAACATGTAATTGGACATGTATGACGGTTTTTCACATGTATACGCCTTGTGTCCCTCAGCTGCTCTATTTATAGACGACCATGAAACTCTGCTTTACTTTGTGCAGGAGAAGCCTGCAGGCCTCAGAGGAACCTCTAATAACCTTTATCCAAGACACAACTTCACTTCTTTCATTCATTCATTCATTCAACCTTTATTTAGTCAGGTAAATCTTATTGAGCCTCGAGGGCTCATTTACGAAAGCGACCTGCTACAAACTAAAGAATGATGAACATCAATGATACAAATACATTAAACAGTAAACAAAAGAAAAGAAAAAGTAGCAAAAACATTATAAGGTAGATGTACAAAAAAATCAAAGACAGGAACACATCTGCATTGGTTTTTGCCAGGATTCCAACAGATTCTAAAAACCATCCAGAGAGGTCAGGGCCGAGATCTTCAGATCAAGATATTCCAGGAAACAGGAGCAGAATAGGAGAAGGTCCTTTTTCCAAGTTCAGTCCTCACTGAGTGAACACTGCAGGTGATCATGCAAGTGATCATGTTCTTGCTCTTCAGCTCCCTTCATTGTTTCTTTATGTTATACAAAAAGATCTGAAGCTCTCGGCCCTGACCTCCCTAAATGGTTTTCAGAATCTGTTGGAATCCTGGCAAAAACCAATGCAGATTTGTTCCTGTCTTTGATTTTATACGTCTACCTTATAATGTTTTGCTAGTTTTTTGATACTTTGTTAAAAAAAAAAAAAAAAAATCTTTTTGTTTTTTTTTTCTTTTTGTTTTCTATTGTTTATTGTTTGTTTGTTTATTGTTTAATGAAATTCTATCACTGCTGTTCATTGTTCTTTAGTTTTAGCAGGTCGCTTTCGTAAATGAGCCCATGAGGTTCAAAAGATTTACCTGACTAAATAAAGGTTGAATGAATGTGTCGTCATTCAGGCTGAGCGGAGGTCGGCGTGCACGAGCCACTCTTTATTTCTCATATTTGGACTGCGTCCTCATGGTACGGCCCGAGGCGTCTGCGTCCTCATGGTACGGCCCGAGGCGTCTGCGTCCTCATGGTACGGCCCGAGGCGTCTGCGTCCTCATGGTACGGCCCGAGGCGTCTGCGTCCTCGTGGTACGGCCCGAGGCGTCTGCGTCCTCATGGTACGGCCCGAGGCGTCTGCGTCCTCGTGGTACGGCCCGAGGCGTCTGCGTCCTCGTGGTACGGCCCGAGGCGTCTGCGTCCTCGTGGTACGGCCCGAGGCGTCTGCGTCCTCGTGGTACGGCCCGAGGCGTCTGCGTCCTCGTGGTACGGCCCGAGGCGTCTGCGTCCTCGTGGTACGGCCCGAGGCGTCTGCGTCCTCGTGGTACGACCCGAGGCGTCTGCGTCCTCGTGGTACGGCCCGAGGCGTCTGCGTCCTCGTGGTACGACCCGAGGCGTCTGCGTCCTCGTGGTACGGCCCGAGGCGTCTGCGTCCTCGTGGTACGGCCCGAGGCGTCTGCGTCCTCGTGGTACGGCCCGAGGCGTCTGCGTCCTCGTGGTACGGCCCGAGGCGTCTGCGTCCTCGTGGTACGGCCCGAGGCGTCTGCGTCCTCGTGGTACGGCCCGAGGCGTCTGCGTCCTCGTGGTACGGCCCGAGGCGTCTGCGTCCTCATGGTACGGCCCGAGGCGTCTGCGTCCTCATGGTACGGCCCGAGGCGTCTGCGTCCTCATGGTACGGCCCGAGGCGTCTGCGTCCTCATGGTACGGCCCGAGGCGTCTGCGTCCTCATGGTACGGCCCGAGGCGTCTGCGTCCTCATGGTACGGCCCGAGGCGTCTGCGTCCTCATGGTACGGCCCGAGGCGTCTGCGTCCTCATGGTACGGCCCGAGGCGTCTGCGTCCTCATGGTACGGCCCGAGGCGTCTGCGTCCTCATGGTACGGCCCGAGGCGTCTGCGTCCTCATGGTACGGCCCGAGGCGTCTGCGTCCTCATGGTACGGCCCGAGGCGTCTGCGTCCTCATGGTACGGCCCGAGGCGTCTGCGTCCTCATGGTACGGCCCGAGGCGTCTGCGTCCTCATGGTACGGCCCGAGGCGTCTGCGTCCTCATGGTACGGCCCGAGGCGTCTGCGTCCTCATGGTACGGCCCGAGGCGTCTGCGTCCTCATGGTACGGCCCGAGGCGTCTGCGTCCTCATGGTACGGCCCGAGGCGTCTGCGTCCTCGTGGTACGGCCCGAGGCGTCTGCGTCCTCGTGGTACGGCCCGAGGCGTCTGCGTCCTCGTGGTACGGCCCGAGGCGTCTGCGTCCTCGTGGTACGGCCCGAGGCGTCTGCGTCCTCGTGGTACGACCCGAGGCGTCTGCGTCCTCGTGGTACGGCCCGAGGCGTCTGCGTCCTCGTGGTACGGCCCGAGGCGTCTGCGTCCTCGTGGTACGGCCCGAGGCGTCTGCGTCCTCGTGGTACGGCCCGAGGCGTCTGCGTCCTCGTGGTACGGCCCGAGGCGTCTGCGTCCTCGTGGTACGGCCCGAGGCGTCTGCGTCCTCGTGGTACGGCCCGAGGCGTCTGCGTCCTCGTGGTACGGCCCGAGGCGTCTGCGTCCTCGTGGTACGGCCCGAGGCGTCTGCGTCCTCGTGGTACGGCCCGAGGCGTCTGCGTCCTCGTGGTACGGCCCGAGGCGTCTGCGTCCTCGTGGTACGGCCCGAGGCGTCTGCGTCCTCGTGGTACGGCCCGAGGCGTCTGCGTCCTCGTGGTACGGCCCGAGGCGTCTGCGTCCTCGTGGTACGGCCCGAGGCGTCTGCGTCCTCGTGGTGCGGCCCGAGGCGTCTGCGTCCTCGTGGTACGGCCCGAGGCGTCTGCGTCCTCGTGGTACGGCCCGAGGCGTCTGCGTCCTCGTGGTCGTCTGCGTCCTCGTGGTACGGCCCGAGGCGTCTGCGTCCTCGTGGTACGGCCCGAGGCGTCTGCGTCCTCGTGGTGCGTCTGCGTCCTCGTGGTACGGCCCGAGGCGTCTGCGTCCTCGTGGTACGGCCCGAGGCGTCTGCGTCCTCGTGGTACGGCCCGAGGCGTCTGCGTCCTCGTGGTGCGGCCCGAGGCGTCTGCGTCCTCGTGGTGCGGCCCGAGGCGTCTGCGTCCTCGTGGTGCGGCCCGAGGCGTCTGCGTCCTCGTGGTGCGGCCCGAGGCGTCTGCGTCCTCGTGGTGCGGCCCGAGGCGTCTGCGTCCTCGTGGTGCGGCCCGAGGCGTCTGCGTCCTCGTGGTGCGGCCTGAGGCGTCTGCGTCCTCGTGATGCGGCCCGTGTGGTGCGGCCCGAGGCGTCTGCGTCCTCGTGGTGCGGCCCGAGGCGTCTGCGTCCTCATGGTATGGTACGCCCCGAGGCGTCCGGCCAGTGCTACTCATCCTCCGTCATTCACACACACACCGTGGAACGCTTCAGGAGCCGTGTGGAGAATGTCTCATTCACAGGTCTCTGCCAGCTTCTTCTCCTGGGGAGGAAAATGAGCTCCCCAAACGTGCACCCAAACGTGCACTAATTAATAATGTCACCGCACCGGAGCGCTGAGGGTTCATGGAGGCAAAACAAACGGAAATCCCCCGGCTGCTGCTCCGAGTCTTTATGGATTCATGGGACTGTGTGTGTCCTCTCAGGGGGCGGAGGTCCTGACCATCCTGAAGACACTTTGTCTTCTTCATGTCCATCTTCTCAGAGACGTCCTGACAGCTGAGTCTTTATCAGACTCATTTGTTAATCTCAGAATAAAAACTGCTGAGTAACTTACTCTAGATGAGGAGATAAAACTGCCCAGGACNCCGTATGTATTGAAGCACAACAATGTGATCAGCGTTCGCTCCAAATTTAGAGGCACATATTTAAAGTTGATGTGGCAGCAAATGTATTTCAGTCTGGTCAAAGTGGACGTGACTCCAGCCATGACGACGTCTCTTCAGCTCTTTTAAAGTCGTGATCTGTGAAATAAATGCGTCTAAATGTGCAGCAGTCCATTCAGGTCAGCAGTTTGAGCAGGGAGGCCCAGCATCTCTCTCCAGACAACTCTTCCAGCAGGACTTCCAGCGTGTCCTGGGTCTTCCCCAGGCTCTCCTCCCAGTCAGACATGCCTGAAGCACCTCCTAGGGAGGTGCCATGGGAGCATCCTTACCAGAGGCCTGAACCACCTCAACTGGCTCCTCTTGACGTGGAGGAGCATTGGTTCTACTCCAAGCCTCTCCTGATAACTGAACTTGTCACCCTGTCTCTAAGGGAGAGTCCAGCTGCCCTGCAGAGGAAACTCGTTTCAACTAGGGCTGGGCCATATCATATCGTTCCCGGTATACCGGTAAAAAAAAGCTTGCCCGGGCAAAAAAAGTTATATCATGATATGCTAATTTAATGACGTAATACGTCAGGGCGCCCCGCCCCCTTAACACCCGAGCGCTCCAAACAACTGCGCACCTCCCCTACACCAGTCTGTACTGGTGTAACGCTAATTAGTTACTGCTAAAATGCTAAAAATAAACAATGCGCGCGTCTCTCCCCCCTGCTCTGAACTACAGGTAGAGACAGCTCAAATGTCCCCCCGCTCTGAGCAGCCGCGGTGCTGCGTGTCCCCCACTGTAAACTGTCGTTACAAACACGCGCGGCTCCACAGTCGCTCCACGATCGGTTAAAAAAAATTAATCAGAGGAATGACACGTTCCTGCAGGAACAGATGAAGCTGAAACATGAACAAGCTTCAGGGTCAGCTGATCACCTTGTTACAACTTGTGGAAGTTATACTTCATTTAAAGGCAACATATGTTTTGTTGTACATTTTATTTATGCTCAACAAATTTTAAGCTCCATTTTATTTACAGTAGTTGTTTTATTTTTATAGGCTACTTGGAGACTGAATACTTTACTAAATAAAGTAATTTCAGTAAAATTACACCTTGTTGTTTTTTAAAATTTTATATAATAGCCTACTGCAAAGCAACATGTCAAGTTAATTTTGTCAAATAAATAAATCCATAAAAAAATTTGTTACATCATGAAATTTATAGTTATCGTGATAATGCTCTGAAATATCATGATATAATTTTTGAGCCATATCGCCCACCCCTAATTTCAACCTCCTGTTTCCACGAGCTCATTCTTTCTGTCTCTACCCAGAGCTCCTCCTTGAATTGCCACCTTATCGTGGTGGAGGAGTTTGTGCACCTAGGAGCTCTGCTGTTGGGAGCATCTGTAATTGACCCTGCTAAGGTCTCCTGAGGCAGACTGGTCCTAGATAATAATAATAATAGTCACATTTTTGTCATCTGTGTATGTTTCCATACAAGACGAAATTTGACTCTGCATTTAACCCAATCACCACCAGGTGGGGCAGTGGGCAGCTATAGAAAGCGCGCCGGGGAGCAATTGGGATGAGGTGTGCTGCTCAAACACACCACAAGTTATGCCGTGACTGGGGTTTGAACCTGGGTCCTTCGGGTCCCAAGTCGGTTCCCCTGCCACTATACCATCTTGGCCTCTATATGACAGGCAAACCACGAGTGATTCCACACTCTTGTATGGACAAAATTACCGTAATAAGCAGCTCAATGTCCCTTGCCCGGACATGGGTTACTGGGACCCCATCCTGGAGCCAGGCCTGGAAGAGTGGTTTATCAGGTGCCCTCCACCTGCAGGAAGGGCCCTATGAGTCGGGTGAAGGATGAAGGTGGGGGCCTTGCTGATTTGACTCTGGTTTACCAAAGCTGGCATTCACTTCCCCACCGTTTTAAAGTTCAGACTTTAGACTAGGGACTAGATTCTTCACCCATCTCTGATACCCAACAAGCATTTAGTGTTTTTGATTCAGTCTTATTAATGAAAGCTGCAGCTGCTTTACAGCTCAGTTGATCTGGAGCGTGTCGGGTGACCATGAAACTAATGATTTAAAATTGTATTAAACTTGGGAAGCACGTATCTTTTTTCTCAGTTTACGATATAAAAACATTAACACTGACTCTTGTTTTTTTTTATTATACTCCATCAATCTCCAATGGTGACATTAATTATCTGGATTCAACCCATCACAGGTAGATTGGGTGTCTTGCTCAGAGACACAATGACGCAGGAATGGCTGAGAATCGAGCCTGGGAATTTCGGGTCCAGGGTTGGCTGCCCTACCACTGCCCCATCTCGACCCCAACCATGCAGGGATGATTAAAACTTTTACACAGTGGTATGTCCTCAGATACAGGTAGCCAATGTTATGCTTCTTCTGATATTTCACCTAATTATCAAGAAATCAGGAAGTTGTTAATTTGATGTAGGTCATCAGTTTTTTACGTTGAAGGAAAAATAATTTAAAAGCTAAAGTAGATATTCCTTATTTATCCACCAAGCCAATCTTATTAATCAGTTTGATGAAGGTCTGTCCATCTATTCTAGTCTCCTCATGTTTGACTTACTGCGGTGTGCAGAAATTAAACACGTTCACATCCCAACCCACTAAACAACAAGTCTTACTGGTCTAATTCACGGAACACGCATTTGAAAACCGATGTCACGGGAAAACAACAGAGAACAGAGAGAAAAGCTGAGTTGTGTGTGAAGCAGGAGTCGCTGCGCCGCCATTTTCTCCTGCAGACACACAACAAAAGAGGAGCGGCCATTTCAGCTTCTCCTGCTAATCCTGGAGGCTCGAGGCCCAGCAGGTTGCACAACAACACGGAACAAGTCTGACTCTGAACACCCGGGAGGTCACGAGCCGTGCGTTAAAAACACGGAACAGACTTTACCTGATGTGTGGGATCCCGACACCTCCTTGTAGGATCTTGTACAGCTTGCTTTCGTACAGCAGCTGTGGGTGTCTGGCTTTTTGTGATTCCAACTTTACAGCCACCTCCTGAGGATCACACACATCATGAGATGGACCAGCTAGGACATCGTGTGAAAGAACAGCTGACGACACAGACACAGGTCGTTACCTCTCCATTTGTGATGTTGATGGCCAGGTAGATGTCACCGAAAGATCCCGAGCCGATCTTTCGGACCAGCTTGTACTTCCCACCGACTATGAACTCGGCTTTGGAGCCGCTGCTGCTCGCCATGATCGGATCCACTCGGGAACGATTTCCAACGGATTCAGGGGTTTTTGTGTGGGTCCAGCCTGATCTTCAGCAGGACATAGAGCTGTGTGTTCAGAGCGCGACGTTACACGAGAAAATGATGTGAGCGCTCCCAGCTCCAACAATAATCGTCGACAAAAGAAAAGGAGGAACGATCAAATTTTCAATATTTCTTCTAGAGTTCTTCTCGTTGTCGTGAGCTTTCAGGTGAAATGGCCGTATATGAGACACAGTCATCGAATAAAAAACAAGAAAGACGTGTCAGCGCCACAGTATATACACCAGCAAGCTCACGGCCTTCAGGTGGACTGTTAGCAGCTAATGCTAGCCACATCGAACGTTAGCATCGAGCGAACGATGTCGCGAGGACCCGCTGGAAAAATGTCCCGGCCTTCTCCCGGTTCTGGGACAAAATTATTCTTTCGACGGTACTGCTGCCGTTACGATCCCCCGGGAGCGGTTTCGGCTAAATTAAAGGGTCGCAATCGTCGGTACAAAGCGCAACCCACTCACTCCGCCATCTTGTCTTCACTAGCCTGTCTCAGCTGGTTTCCGTTGGAGGCGGAGCTAGCCCGAACATCCGGGTACTTAGGCCTTGCGCAAAGTTCGAGCCTCTTGACAGAAATCAGGCAGGTCGAAATGTAACTTCCCTGATAAAACAAGATTGGTGGAATAAACAAATCTGGTCAATTACTCAATTACTAGATGGAAATGGTGAAATTCTAAGTTTGGAGGAATTTAACAGGAAATATGGAATAGTTTGTTCATTAACATTTTATAAGAAAGTATTACATAGCATCCCTGATGTCCTTTTTCAGTCAATTAAAAACAATCTATCTCATCCCTCTATTCCAAGACTCCATAAGATTCAAATTGAGTATGTAGACATTAGGGAAAACAAATGCAACAACAGGTTTTTAAACCAATATTCAATAAATAACATGTACCCAGGAAGAACAAAAAGCACGGCTCTATTACAAACTTTTAACAATTCTACAAGAGTCAAAATAGGAACAAATTATTTGAGATTTCCGATTCCTCCCAAACTTAAAGAACTACATTTTAAAATTATAAATAACATATATCCTTCAAACCAATTAAGAGAGATTTAATTTTAATGTAGAAAATTGTGGTTTTTGTAAGACTCAATTGGAAACAACTAAACATTTGTTTTATGAATGTAAAGAAGTATTGAACTTGTGGGAACAACTTCGTAACTTTCTGTCTGTTAAAGGAATAAACTTGGATTTTGTTTCCTTAGAAAATATTCAATTTGGCTTATTCATTAAAGATAAAAACTTAGAATTTTTTGTAAATGTTCTGATTATTGTAACTAAATAATATATCCATAAATGTCGATACGCAAAATGCTCCCTCTATCAATGCTCTCAAAAATGATATTTCTTTTTTTAAAAGTTGTCTAAAAAAAGATGCAGAATTTACAGAATTTAATGCAGTAAAATTATATGAGTTAATGGAAGTTTTTTAGTTTGTAGCCCCCTGATTTGTCTTTTATTTATTTATTTGTTATTATTTTTATCTTTCTTTTATTTTCTCTTTTATTTCCTTTCCTTTTTTTTATTATTTATGTGAAATAGTTATTTTCAAGAATTGTTGAGTCCTTTCTTGAGCCTTTGCGATCAAAGTGAATTGTAGTCATTAGGAGTTGTGATTCTTGCATGGTACTGTATAATGCTTGTATTTGACATGTTGTTGTGAGTTTTGTCATTGTTACTCTTGTTTACTATTAAAACGTTTAAATATAAAATAATATTTCTCAAAGTGAAAAAAATAAAAAATAAGTAACTTCCCTGGTTCCTGATTGAACGGTCCTAAACATACCAAATTATTATGACTGGGTAAACTATCACACAATGTCACTGACAGTCAAAGATCAAATGGACGTACAGCGCCACCCAGTGGCCAGTCCCATCCTGACACCCATGGAGAGTGTTCTCATTAACAAATAGTTTAGAGAGTTAGAGAGTCTTTATTGTCATTTGCACCACATGTGGTACATGTGATGAAACGAGATTATGTACACAAGGTCCCAGTTACATCCAACAATAAAATGTAAAAGAAAACCAGTAATAAGATCTAAGATATGAACTAAGAAAAACATTAATGTTTTTATGTTTTTCGTGCTGTACTTCATTGTCTGTGTTGCCTGTTGCGTGTTTGTTTGTCCAGCACTTTGTGTGGACTGTTTAAAGTGCTTTATAAATAAAATGGTATGGTATGGTATCAACTACAAATACACTAAGCACTAATAGCATAAAAAACATTACTTCGAACAGCAGCACGAACATGAGTCTGTGTGAGCAGATGAACACGGATGAACACAGCAACATGAAACTGATCAGCAGCAACATGATGTGATATTTTTGTCACAGTGATTATTCTGGTTAGATATTCATGAGTCAGACAGCCTCAGGGTAGAAGCTGTTCCTCAGTCTAATGGTTCTACACTTAATGCTCCTCAATCTCCTTCCTGAGGGGAGCGGGGCAAAAAGTGTGTGTGCTGGGTGAGTGGGGTCCTTCATGATGCAGGTGGCCCTCTTCCTGCATCTGGAGGTGTAAATGTCTGTGATGGTGTGGAGGCTGACTCCAATGTGAGGGTTTAGACCATGTGTGTCGAACTCAAGGCCCTGAAGCCAAATGTGGTCCTCGTTGACATCTTATCTGGCCTCCAAGATTTTGTTTTAAATGTAAAATACTTTGCCGGATAGGCCTGGTAGACCCAAACGTGTAGTGAGGGTTTGCTGGGAATGCCTTGCAGAAGATCCCGTCAGAGAGATCTTCAACTCACACCTCTGGGAGAGCTTTAACCTCATCCCAGTTAAGGTGGGGGACAGTGAGTCAGAGTGGGCCATGTTCCGCACCTCACTTGTTGATAGCTGCCTTGAGCTGTGGCCGCAAGGTTGTCAGTGCTTCTCGCGGTGGCCATCCACAAACTCTGTGGTGGACATCCCGGGTTAGGGAGGCTATCAAGCTGAAGAAGGAGTCCTGCTGGGACTTGTTGGCTGGTGGTACTCCGGAGGCAGCTGAGGAGTACCGGAGGGCCAAGCGGTCCACAGCCTTGTCTGTTTCTGAGGCAAAAGCTCGGATGTGGGAGGAGTTCGGTGAGACCTCGGATAGAGACTGTCGGTCGGCTCGGAGGAGATTCTGGCAAACCATCAGACGGCTGAGGAGGGGAAAGCAGCACGTGAGTTACTGAATCTGCACTGCTCAAAGTACAGAATGACATTCTTCTGTCCCTGGATGCAAAAAACCCTGCTCTGCTGGTGATGTTAGACCTCTCAGCAGCTTTCGACACCGTCGACCATCAGGTACTAATCAACCGCTTGTCTCAGCAGGTTGGCCTCCAGGGAGCTGTGCTTGAGTGGTTCAAATCTTACCTGTCTGGGAGAACTTTTTCTGTCATGATAGGCGATCTGTCCTCCTCTTCATCAACCCCTCTGACCTCTGGCGTACCACAGGGATCTATTCTAGGGCCAGTCCTCTTCTCTCTTTACATGCTGCCATTAGGATCAATCATCACACGTCATAACCTGTCTTTTCACATGTATGCAGACGATTTACAAATCTATCTGCCAGTCACTCCCAACCCCTCACTCAGTTCAAACACTCTTGTCAACTGCTTAAATGACATTAAGCACTGGCTCTCTCAAAACTTCCTCCACCTAAACACAGATAAAACTGAATGCATTTTATTTAGTGCACCTGGTGACACCAGCAACATCCTTCCCAGTCCCAGTGTTGGTTTTCCCCTCCCCCACTTCAACCCGGTGGTCAGAAATCTTGGAGTGCAGCTTGACTCCAACTTAAAGTTTGATAAACAGATCAGTTCTGTTGTCAAGACCAGCTTCTTTCAGCTCCGACTGCTCTCCAAAGTCAAGTCATTTCTCAGCCGTGGTGATCTGGAGAAGGCCATCCATGCCTTTGTGACCTCCAGACTTGATTATTGTAATGCTTTGTATGTTGGTATTAATCAATCCTCCATCTCCCGTTTACAGCTTGTACAGAACTCTGCCGCGCGCTTTTTGACCAACACACGAAAATATGAACACATCACTCCTGTCCTGTCCTCTCTACACTGGCTCCCGGTTCAGTTCAGGATACAGTTCAAGCTGCTGCTGTTTGTTTTCAAAGCTCTGAATGGACTTGCACCTCTCTACATCTCAGAACTTTTGAAAGCCCATCAGCCCGGCAGAGATTTACGATCTGCCAGTCAACACCTGCTGGAGGTGCCTCGCTCAAGGTACAAACAATGGGGAGACCGGTCATTTTCTGTTGCCGGCCCAAAAGCCTGGAACAGTCTCCCCCTTGAGCTGCGTGCCACCTCTGATCTGACTCTGTTCAAAACCAGACTGAAGACCCACTTGTTCAAAAAAGCTTTCAGTGTGTAACTTTTATTACTTTTGGTATTTTAATATGTAGCATTTTTTATTTCCATTGCCTTTTTATTTCCACTTGTTCAAATAAGCTTCCAGTGTGTAACTTTTATTACTTTTGGTATTTTAATATGTAGCATTTTTTATTTCCATTGCCTTTTTATTTCCACTTGTTCAAATAAGCTTCCAGTGTGTAACTTTTATTACTTTTGGTATTTTAATATGTAGCATTTTTTATTTCCATTGCCTTTTTATTTCCACTTGTTCAAAAAGCTTTCAGTGTGTAACTTTTATTACTTTTGGTATTTTAATATGTAGCATTTTTTATTTCCATTGCCTTTTATTTCCACTTGTTCAAAAAAGCTTTCAGTGTGTAACTTTTATTACTTGTGTTATTTTAGTATGTAGCATTTTTTATTTCCATTGCCTTCTTTTATTGCTGTTGTTTCTTATTCTATTTTCATTGTTTTACTGTTCCAGTTTATTCATCTTTTTATCCTGTTAAGCACCTTGGTCAATGCAAGGCATTGTAGGAAGGTGCTATACAAATAAAGTTTATTATTATTACTGTATTATATTCACCCTGATTTCCTTAAGTCTCTGGATGTTGTGGGGCTGTCTTGGTTGACACGTCTTTGCAACATCGCATGGACATTGGGGGCAGTGCCACTGGATTGGCAGACTGGAGTGGTGGTTCCCCTTTTCAAAAAGGGGGGCCGGAGGTTGTGCTCTAATTATAGGGGCATCACTCTCCCCACACTCCCATGTAAGGTCTATTCAGGGGTACTGGAAAAGCGAGTCCTATCGTTGGTCGAACCTCAGATCCAGGAGGAACAATGTGGGTTCCATCCTGGCCGTGGAACACTAGATCAGCTCTTTACCCTCACTAGGATCCTTGAGGGGTCATGGGAGTTTGCCCACCCTGTCTACATGTGTTTTGTGGATTTGGAGAAGGCATTCGACCGTGTTCCTCGGGGTACTGTGGGGGGTGCTCCGTGACCCTGGGATTGGGGGCCTGTTACTACAGGCTGTTCAGTCCCTATACAAGCGGTGCAAGAGTTTGGTTCCATTGCCGGCAGTAAGTCGGACCCCTTCAGGGTGGGAGTTGACTCCACCAGGGCTGCCTGTTGTCACCGATTCTGTTCATAACTTTTACGGACAAAATTTCTCGGTGCAGCCAGGGGTGAGGGAGTCCAGTCGGTGGCCTCAGGATTCCATCTCTGCTCTTTGCAGATGATGTGGTCCTGTTGGCATCATTGTGCCGTGATCTTCAGCTCTCACTGGAGTGGTTTGCAGCCGAGTGTGAAGCGACTGGGATGAGAATCAGCACCTCCAAATCTGAGGCCTTTGTCCTCAAACGGAAAAGGGTGGATTGCTCTCTTCAGGTTGAGGTTCTGCCTCAAGTGGAGGAGTTCAAGTATCTCAGGGTTTTGTTCTCGAGTGAGGGAAGAATGGAGCGTGAGATTGACAGATGGATTGGTGCAGCGTCTGCAGCAATGCGGACTCTGTGCTGGTCTGTTGTGGTGAAGAGAGAGCCGAAGTGTAAGGCAAAGCTCTCTGTTTACCGGTCAGTCTGCGTTCATACCCTTACCTATGGTCACGAGCTATAGTGACCAAAAAAACAAAAACAAGATCATGGATACAGGTGGTTGAAATGAGTTTCCCTGCAGGGTAGCTGGACTTCCCCTTAGAGACAGGGTGACAAATTTAGTTATCAGGAGAGACTTGGAGTAGAACCACTGCTCCTCCATATCGAGAGGAGCCAGTTGAGGTGGTTTGGGCATCTGGTAAGGATGACCCCATGGCGCCTCCCTCGGGAGGTGCTTTGAGCATGTCCGACTGGGAGGAGACCTTGAGGAAGACCCAGGGCACACTGGAGAGACTGTCTCTCCGTTGGCCTGGGAATGCCTTGGAATCCTCCCTGAAGAGCTGGAAGAGGTGGATATGGAGAGAGATGTCTGGGCTTCCCTGCTCAAGATTCTGCCCCCGCGACCCGACTTCGGAACAAGCAGAAGATAATGGATGGATGGTTGTAAAATACTTTCATCACTTAAAAATTTTCAGTAATCTTTGATTATGATGTCCAAATTGTAACAGAGATCATCAAATGAGACCAATCAAACTCTTGTTGAGGAACCTGCAACCAAGAAAAGATGTTGGGTATCTTAACTTGAGTTAATGTAGATTCTGAAACCGGCCCTTAGTTTGAAAAAGGTTTTAACAAATTATTTTAACAAACAATCCGCAGATTATAATGTGAGGGTTTAGACTAAGATCTTCCTGAGGTGAGGAATTACAGGTCAACTGTTGAGGTGAAACCTTGAACATAGCATTGTGCTGTGCACAATCTAATTTTAACCAATCCAGTTTAATTCTGGGAATGTTCCTTAATCATTTCAGCATCTAACTCATTCCTCAGTTTTTGTGCTATTTCAAGAATTCATCAAAACGTTCAAATCATTCAGGACATTCTTGCTATTAATTTTTTCATTTGTGCAACTTTTAGTTTTTTTTTTTTAATATTTAGCTTTGTCAGCCATGTTTTTCTCATTGAAAATTGGGTGGGCACTGTTTTGCTGTTTTTATGCTAATTTTTTTTTCTTCTTTTTTTTTTTTTTTAGCTAAATCCACTTTTTTTTCAAACTATTCAACTTTTTTCAGCCTAATTCAGCAAAATCATGCTCTAGTGCCCACTTCCATCTTGTAATTTAAGCTTCTTTCTGTTTGTTTTAGCTACTATTCAGCTGTTCTTGGCAATTTTCAGTCTTTTCAGATCATTTCAACTTTATTGTGCTAAATTTCTGACTCTTTCAGCCTCACTGGGCACAACTAAGCTCACTTCACTTCCTTTTGGAAATGTAAGCTTCTTTCTACATTTCTTTAGCTACTGTTCAGCTGCTTTGGGGAAATTTCAGCCTTTTAAAGATATTTCCACTTCTGCTTTCTTCTGCTAACTTAGGCTTGTTTTTCCCTTTCAGCTATATTTCTGCATGTTTTTAGCAAATTTCAGCTGTTTTCCAGCAGGTTCTTCAGCAATAGCCATTCACACTGCATTTTTGCAGGAAGTGCAATTTCTCTAGTTGTTATTGTTTAGCAGATCAGTGCTTTCACTAACCTTGGAAACCACTAACAAAATTAGCATTGCTAAATTAGGTTTCACCAACGTTAAATCCACTAACAAAATTTACAAGCTTTTCCTGTCAGTTGTAACCGTGTCCTGAAGAGTTTGTTATACGCTAGTGTAGTGATACAACCTTCATCTCTGAAACACCTTTTCACTGAAACTCTCAGTTGAAATGCAGAACACTGATTTATTTTATTAATTTGAATCAAGACACAAATTAAATCACAAGAGGCTCTCTTATTCTTTTACTTTGTGTTAATTCAATTATATCACATGAATAACCTTGTGTTAAGTGAGCATTATTGAATTCAATGTTTGATAGTCAAAGACTGTTTAATTCAAACTGTTTAATTCAAGCTGAACATCCTCTTAATATAAATGTGTAATGATGCATTTTTCTCTGAAACCTGCAAGTGAAGATACAGTTTATCTCATTTGGTTTGAATTCAGGACAATAATCACGTCAACAAGTGACTCTTTATTTTTGTCCTAATTAATAATCAGAAGCTAATCTCTGAGCTTAGACAGTGATATTTTAGCACCAGCAGTTGTCAGCTGATTCAGAACGTGGTCGATCTCAGCCAAATGTGAGTCCAGTGTTGGCTGCCTCAGAAGGACATCGTCCACGTAAATCAGTGTCCCACGCTCATGGGCGTCTGGACATGCTTTGTTCAAGAAGATGTTGAACTCCGCAGGTGAGTTAGCGTAGCCAAAGGGACACCTGGTAAAAGTGTATTGTCGGCCACCAAAGGTGAAAGCTAGTTTGTATTGGTCCTCGGCGCGCACAGGGATGGTCCAAAAACCAGAGGCGACGTCGAGGGTCGAGAAGTACTTACCATTGGTGACCTTGGGCAGTTCCTGTTGGAGCTGGGTCATTGGCCACCGTGATAAGGGGACTTGTTTGTTTAGCTTTCTGTAATCAATTGTGAGTCTCCACTTTCCATTTGGTTTTAACACTGGCCACAAAGGCGCAGAGTAAGTGCTGTTACAGTATCTGATGATACCATTCTTTAGAAGGTTATCAAGGATTTCCCTGATAGGTTGATGTGCTGCCAGAGGAATCTTGTACTGTCTGACAAATGTGGGTGGAGCTTCGGGCGGGGTTGGGATGCTCACTGAGTGGAGCGTGGTCAACCCACAATCCATTGAGTCGGTTGAAAATGATTTCTCAAACTTTAAGAGAACTTGACGTAGTCTGTCCCTTTCTCCATCAGTTTTCAGGGCGTCGGCTTGGGCGACCACCTGTTCGATCTGAGAAGAAATTGAGAGGGGTTCTTGTTCTTTGGGGAGCTCCAATGAATCCCTTTCTGTGTCATTTACCCTGTTTATAGGCAGGACACTATAGGTATGAGAGCTTAGGCTGATGTCTCGGTTTAGACCGACCCCATAGACTGTGTCTTGGTCGACCTCATTGACCGAGACGAGAGCTATGGCCTGTTTTGGCTTTGTGAACAAGACTTGCCCCGTGTATTCATGTGGGATCAGGTATTCTGGGAGTCCTCCCAGAAATGTAATGCTCAGCTCAAAATCATGGAAATCAGTGGAGATCAACCATCCTATTTTTGTGTATTTCTTGATCAGTACCGCTTCCGTGCCTGTGTTACACACAGCAACAGATGTGGTTCTGCAGTCGAGGCTCACTTGTCTCGTGGCCTCAATGGACAGTCCTAAGTTGTAAAACTTAGGAGATAGTTGAAAGTATGCCTGCTTTTGGCTAATAGCTTGATTAGCTATGATGTGAACTTCCACCATCTGGTTCATTGCCTGAGGTAGTACTGTGATGGATTGGTTGCAAGCAACCTCGCAGACTTCTGGTATGGTCTGTCCAGCTTTGAGATTTTCTGTGCTTAGCACAGGAGAATCCATTTTGTCTGTTTCCAGCGACCACAGTACATTGTTGACGGTGTCCACTCGGACACCCAATCTTACCAAAATGTCAGAGCCTATATAGGATGCATGTGGTAAGTTTTGGACCACGAGGAACGGGTGGACCAGTTCTCGTTTGTTCCAGTTCATGTTCAGGCGAATGACTCCATTTGCGGTCATTACCCGCTCACTGTTGGGATCGAGATGAAAGCGTAAAGCTTTCTTCGTTAGTTCTAGACCCATTTGTTTTTTAACCAAGGTTTCATAAAGAGCTTGGCTGATTGCTGAATTATCTGTCCAAGGAGACAGTACAGCATCTTCGGTGTGGGATCCCTGGATCTCGACACCTTTTACTACCTGTTGTAGGTAGTGTTCAGTGAGTGCTGATTGTTTCAGCTCGCAGAGGAGGCTTTCTTGTTGGGCCTCTTCTGCCTCACCTGTTTTTGTAGGTTCACTTACCGGGCTCTTGTCCTCAGATGAGGTGTCCCGTGTGTCCTTTGCGGTACCTGCGGTTAGGCAGTCTGTATCACAACTAGGAGGCACTTTTATTGGCAGAGGCTTTCTCACTGTGCTCCACATTTTCTGTCGGCCATAGTCTATAATTGCATCAAAGCGGTTTATAAAGTCTTGGCCAACTAGAAATGGGAATGAATCGAGTGTAGACACATGTACCGGGTGGTATAATGTCATTTTGCCAATCTGCATGTGAACCATAGCTATAGCTGTTAGGGTTGTTCTCGTCTCTGCGAGACCCTGCAGTTCTATAGCACTTTTTACAAGGGGTATTTGCCTGTGAACACCGATAGCGGCGGTCCGTAGTTCCTCGAACAGTTTGGCTGACATAATGGTAATGTCGGCTCCGCCATCCAGGAGTGCTTCATGCGTGAGGACCCCTTCCAGTGTGATTGGCAGGTAAGCTTTCATAGCCTCCCCCCTTTTTTCAAAGTCACACAGAAACCTTAAAGGTTTCGGCCAATCATTCTGTTTACGTTGACCTCTGACTGTGTAATCTTTCTTCATCTGAACCGTCAGTGCAGTCACCAACGTGTCTGAGTTTTCAGTTCGTGGCGGGTCACTGTCGTCGATGGTTGAGTTTTCCCCCCCTTTGTTTGATGAGGGGCTGTTAGAGTCTGTGACAATAATGTCATGGTCACTGTCAACGTCTTGTTGACCGACACTGGACTGTCAATATATTGACTGTCATTATCCTGATTGTCAGCATTCTGACCATCAGTGTCTTGTTGACTGTCGTGATTTGCGTGCTCCGACTTACTATCAACGATAGTGCTACACATCACTCCAGGTTTGTTATCATTGCTTGTATTATCCAACTCTTTTAACAACCGACGTATTTTCTCCATGTCCTCTGGGGATAGAGAATTATGGCCTTTCTTCTGGAACTTTTGCGATTTTTTGCCTGTCTCGGACTGTTCCATTCGAGGGGCAGGAGGGGCTTGTCCATGACCTGGGGGTTCCTGTTGGGACCCCCCTTTGTGATATGGTTTACTTTTGTGACCATCTTTCTTATCTTTAGGACGTGCGCCCCCCTTTTGAAATCGTTTTCCGAACTCTGGGTCTTGTCTGAGCCACTGTGGTTCATAGTTCCAGCGGGCACCTTCACTACGTGGTCTGTTAGGTCGAAAATTCTGTTTTTTCTCACCCTTTGTAGGATGGGGAGTCGGTTTCCGCGCCCCTTCCAGCTCTAGTGAGTTGGATTTGACCATTTCACCAGGACACACCTCAAAGGGTGTTTTGTTTGGTGTGCGACCTGTAAAAACATCTATCGCGCACTCTCTTATTTCTTCGATGGACCTCCGTTTGTAGTTTGCGCTGACATGTACTTTCTCTCTTATGTCAGGGCAAAGATTTTTGCTGAAGATATATTTAAACCCTATCTCTTCCTCCATCTCTGGCTCGCATCTGTCACCGAAATAGGCACGGAATATTCGGTCATAATATGACCTTGGGTGCTCATTCCTACCTTGCTTGACGTCAGCCGCCGCTATGATGCCATCGGGCCCCGTGCAAGGAGTATACTCCTTTATCAGAGCAGCACATAAAAGACTGTAGTCTTTCATCACGGCGTCCCGTTGACGCTTCATGAAAGCATGCACTGTCCTGTCCAAGGTCAACCTTACCAGACAGATTTTATCATCAACTGTAGCTTCTGGGAAGCGTTGAAGCTGAAAATCAAGGTCATCAAGATAGATCTTGGTTTCATGTGAGCCCAACGGGCCTGGAGCGAAGGTTTGAATGCTTTTAGCCATATTCCGTAGTTCAGCCATTGAGAGAGGAGTTTGTGGGTTATTATCAGATCCATCCACCGGCGTATCCGGTGGGTTTGTCGGTTCTAGAGGCCCTAAGGGACGGCGTAGTGGATTAGGCGATGGAGTTGATGTTATAGGCGGTGGCGTTGGTGTTCTAGGCGCATCTGGAGACTGACCTTTCATTAATGTCAGACATTTTTTCATTTCGTTGATTAATTTGCATTCAGATGCGGCCAGCTTCTCCCTGCACTCTTTTAACTCCACTCGGTTGTCTGTACACTCGCGTTGTAATTCACAACACCGACTGTAAAGTTCCTCTTTTTCAAGAATGACCGCCTCATGTTGTGCCCGAGTCCTGAGATTTTCACGTACTGACTTCTCGTATAACTCCATACAGTAGTATGTTTTTTGCTTTTCATGATTACCTCAAGTGACTCATCTGCCTCCTTTAAACGTTGATTCAAACGTTCCACCTCAGCCCGTTTTTGTTTGTAAACCAGTTGAGCTGCACCGTCCATCTGAGACTGTTTTAGTGACAGAACCTCCACCTGTAGCTTTTCAGCCTCCATTCAAGCTAGTTGTAAGTCAACATTGAATGCTGACTTATCCGCCTTGTGCGCTCTTTGTTCACGTTTCAGATCATGCTCTAGAACTGAATTTACTCTGACTTCCTGGTCCAACCTGGCCTTTAGTAACAGGGCCAGCTTTGCTAAACGCTCCATACTGACCTTTTTTGCTTCCTTTTTTGAGCCACTTTTTGCCATTGTTGACAGTTCAGCGTTTAATGTCAGTGGAGTCATTTCAGGCACCTTTTTTGAGCCACTTTCTGTGAACATTTTAGCAAGCTGCCCTAAAACCTCATCAATACAGTCAGACTTATGTTTTCCAGGCTTTTGATCCAGGCCTTGAGGATCTGGGTCCACTGGCCCTGTATCTGACTCTGCATCTGACTCTGCATCTGACTCTGCATCTGACTCTGCATCTGACTCTGCATCTGACTCTGCATCAGACTCCTTGTCCGATTCATGATTTGATACGGGATCTGATTCAAGAGGACCCGACTTTGGGTCTGAATCTGCGACCAGATCCTTCAGACTAGAATCCTTATCCACTTCTTCTTTTTCTGCCATCGTTTTGTATTGATTTTGTTTGAATCAATAAGATGGTATTTATTATAGTGTATGCAAATAAATGTTTTCTTAGCATTGAGTTACTTCACTAAAACAGCTTTCTGGTTTTATCCTTGTAATCTATAAACAAGCCTTTTATACATTCAGAACCTTTTATTTATTTTAGGTTTTACCTTCAATGAAAAATGTTCTAAGTTAAAGCCTTTGTGGCCGTATTAACTTAATAGACTTATCTTTTAAAACAATTACTATTAAACCACGCTTAATTTTCTGTCTTTCACCCAAACACCTATTTAAAGATTTCAAATAAATGCACTGTTAACACTAAAATTTAGCAGATTTTGTTTTATTTTGCTCCAAGAGAATGTATCTGGAGTGAGAAGTGTACTTTTGTTTGTTATTTTAAATTCTTTTGTATTTAAAATAAGCAAACATGTTTGTCTGTACCTCTGTAAAATTTTATTTAAAATAAACAGGAGTTATTGTTTGTGTACAGAACAATTTTAGAGCTGGTACTTCACTATAAAAATGCTGACTTTTTATGATGTTTTTGAGAAAACTCATCTGTCAACGTCTTTTAACCAACAGGGGGCAGCTTCGAGTCTTAATGTTATCACGAGGAGACTGATTTTTCAATTCAGTATTTAAATTAAAAACAACCTTTTAGAGTTAGTTTCTAGTGTGTCCGTGATAAGCGCTCGAACCACGTTCTTGTCAGAGACAAATTTATGTTGTTAGACAGTTTAGATGGCTTCAAATGAGTTTTTACACTTTCAGTGAAATCTCCGTCTATCCTTGTGTGTGTGAACTGCTTGTCACCCAAAGTGCACCTGGAAATGACGACAAAAATAGGCGGGTCGACGCAGCGCGTCACCAGCTCTCGTACTTGAGCGAGGCGGAGCTCGCTACAAAGATACGTGACGTCAACCAATCAATCACAGCGCTTGTAGTTCATTCCCAAGCATTCATGGTGAATGTAGTTTTCTTACCTTTGACCAGTGCAGTGCAGGAAATGACGACGAAGTGGGTTGGTCGCAACAGCGTGCGTTCCCAATTCAGCGAATCAGCGCTCGCTGCGAGAGTGATTGACAGCTCACATTCCCTCGTTTATCCAATCACAGCTCATAAACAAAATGTGTAGGACACGTAGCCTTTAACGTTACCTTAGCACAACAGAACACAACTTTATAGACTCTTAAACATCTCAAACGCTTCAAATTAACTTCCCAAAATTCTGAAACGTGGCAATCACATTTAAAACAGGCACAACTTAGCTACGCTCAGTAACACAGCACGTCAACTGTAACACAACACGGACTCCCTCGGAGCCGCGTTCAGGGTCGGTTCCGTCCACTTTAAAGGAGCAGAATTCGGGTTTCAGAACCACTATCCGACACGTTCTAACAGTTATATGCTTCTTTGACCTGCTCTAACATGTAAAATACCAGCACAGCAATCTTTTTGATGTTAATAATAGCTCTTCAGGCTTTTGACTCGGCGGTCAAACAAAGCTTTGTACAGGAGTCTGCGTGTGAACTGGATCGAACAGAACCAGAACCCCCACAGACCACGGGCTGACAAAACCTCACCTAAAAGCTTCCAACAGCGTGTAACAGAGTTGAAACAATAATAATCTCTCAGCTTCAAATGATAAAAACATGCAGAATCTGCCTGTCTTGAACACTTCCAACCAAAATTATTATCCTCAGAGTTTAAAACTTGGATCCTATTATGCAAACATGACGTTACAGTTCATGAGAGACCACAGATTTATGAATAATCTTTCAGAAAACTCGTACAGGGCCACCAGACGCTGTAAACATGAGGGAGACTACCATATTGTGTCTTTAAACACATACGGTGCCACCCAGATGTAAAGGATTATGAGGAGGTCAATATTAATACTGGCCTCTTTACCTTAATTAATTTACTTATTCAGATTGAATAGTAATTTCACGGATTCTTTCTTTTTCAGTTTACCCAATATTTCTGTGATCTTTATGATGGATAAATAAATAAAGCCATAGAGTGACAATGGACAAGTTAACTTAGTTGGTATGCCAAAGACACTACCATTTATTTAGAATAAATCAACTAAATTAACACCATTACACTTGATTGACAGGATTTCACTTTCTTGCAATTTAACACGTCAGCACACTTGAATGTAACACAACAGACTTCAATACTGGATGTTAAACATATTTAGTCTGAGGGCTCTTTAACTTAAATATAGTTTCCAGATAGATTGAGAGGGATAAGGGAATAGGAGGAAAGATAGAGAGATGGTTTACAGGAAATTGTCTTGAGCATGTTACCAAAAGTGACACTTCCCATCCGACTTCTGCTAAAATCCAGGTACGTTTGTAAACAGCTCTTTACCTTCGACGACGAGTCTGATAAAGAAATGACACCAGCCTTTCAGATGCACAGAGTCCTTCAGGCCCAGCACGTCCGAGCTGGTTCTAGTTTACGTTTTCAACGTCTCCTGGTTTCGCGTTGGTCATCAGAAAATGCGTCAGCTCCTGGCCTCTGACTTCAAGATAAACTTATTCCAGGAAGGAATAAACAAAGTTTGAGCTTACGCTCGTTCGAAGTGGACTCATAACAAACATGTTATCAGCCTTTAACTGAATGACTGTCCTTAGCGTTTGACTGAGGTCATCCAGCTCTTTGGGAAAGGTTCACATCTCTTGAAGCTCCCAGCAGACTCATCAGTTCCAGCAACAGCTTAGAACTTAATAGAAGGATCAAAGAGATGAGAGAGACTTGTGTCTTTTTCATTGGTTCAAAAGAAAAACAGTCGAGCAGTTCACTTGTTATCACGATTCAAGGTGAAATTCAGCAGAGGGAGATTGTTTAGGAAAAGACAGAGAATGTTGGAGTCATTCTCATGTAAACAACGGATTAACTGTCTTCTGACTTTCTAAACAAAACGGCCGGGTCTCTCTGACCCGAGTCTTCAACTTTCACACAGCAGTGAACACAGTGATGTGCAGAAGTGACACAGTTTAACTCTTACAGAATAACACAGCTTAAAAGCACACATCATGAAAATGACAAAAGTTATTCTTTTGATTACATTAGAATAAAATCAAAGATAGAAATAGTCTCTTTTGGTGACTATGTTCTCAGATTACAACTAATGGAATAATTTGTAGTAAATGTCTTGCTTTACTGAGAGGTCAGTAAAGGTCATCTCTGGAACAGTTCAAAAATACACAGGTGTATCAAAGTGGACACGGTCATGCCCACTACAAAGTGATTAACCAAAAATGTAATTTCACGAGAGACTTCAACTTATGTTGGTCCACCAGAAAATAGACCTTTTATTGAAATTATCATAAAAGTACATTAAACATTTGTATCGATATTAGCTCTGATCTACTAAACTACGTTGACAAGAATTCAAATTAAAATCAAACAGACAGTTAGGAACTTTTCTGTTGGCACATTTACTTGACAAATTAATGGCTTATGAAAAAGAAGAAATAGGAGGAAGATTAAAGATTGAAAGCTAAGTTAACCGAAGTTGATTATTTTGAAACAAACAGGGTGGCAACCTTTCCCATACAGGTCTCAGCTGGGCTTCTCACACGTTCAGAACACAATCAACGCCTCGTTACCTGTTGACGATACGTCTTGGAGATAAGAGTTGAAGTTTGTGGACACTAACGGACTGTGTTGTCCAGTTCACGTCCAGATGATCTTCGCGCATGTGTGCTAAGTCAGACGAGCAAGAAGCGCGCTTCTCCCGGCAGGAACAGAGCCAATCGCACTGACTGATTTTCAAAATAAAACTTCAGAAAACAAATTCTTTCAGAAGATGAGTGAGTGAGTTACAGTAAGCTTTACTGTAACTCCAGCTGAAACGTGGATCTAATTGACACAATGACCGGAACGTTTCTATTTTTTTCCAGAGGAAAAACCAGTTCTTAGGAAGTTCTTCCCTCCGACACTAAAGTTTAAAACGGAAGTGGATCTTTATATGGAAGGCGGGGTCTCCCCCACCTCCTCAATAACTATTGGCTGGCTTAACAAAACAACGGATGGAGTTTTCATCCCATAGGCAGAAGTGTCTCTGACGGACAACAGGAAAGCTGTTTACAGAATCGGCCAGATGGCCGCTTGTGAGCACAGAGAATATTATGGCTAACTTCACAGACAAAACAGAGAAGGAAGTTGCAAGTTAAAAGTTTACCCTGAACTGTGCCATAATATTAAAACCTGCTTGTTCTGCAGAAATAAACCAGCAGAAGGGTCAAACTCATGCAAGTAACAGATCATCATTAAATGACAAAAAGTATACTGTAGATCAATTCTGAATTAACACACAATAAAAAGAAAGTTCAATCTGATTAATTGGTGTCCATTAATTCAAAATAATTGTAACAAAAATGGTATCCACTTGTTTCCTTGAGAGCTTCAAGAAGGTGTAACACTGAGAGTTTCAGAGAGATGTGGAGAGGTTTAACTCCAATACGGACATGAGGGTCCTATATCTCTACACATGTCACCAGTGATGTCATTAATGCGTTACTTTGTAACGCGTTACTCTTGTCGGATCACTTTTTTCATTAACGAGTAATCTAACGCGTTGCTATTTCAAAATCCAGTAATCAGATTAAAGTTACTTATTCAAATTATTGTGCGTTACTTTTTTGTAATTTTCTGTAGTAGCCTACTGTAATTTTTTTTTATTTCCTCAATGCGTCTTGGGGGGTGATTTAAAAAAAAGACTCGAGTCTATGCGGAAATGCGGTCACCTACCTGACACCAGGCGCGCGTGCGTGACAGAAAGTAAACAACTGGACTGAGGTGCTCACACGGAGCTGAGGAGAAGGTCCTCCTACCTGCAGCTGAGAGGACGAGTGATTAAAAAAAAGACCGTGACATGACGTCTGCTCTATGCGACCTGAGTTTCAGCTTTCTTGTTAAAAGACGAGCGCAATAGACCTTTTACCAGTTGACGTCATCGCGCATGCGCACTCTCATTTTTTGAGAATTAACCGGAAGCTAGGGCTAACGTGTGAGGGTTTTCAGTACTGCCGACGGTCGCGATGGGGAAATATGACTTTTGTTGTGTTTATAATTGTTCGAGGCAACGTAAACGCGTAAAAGAAAAAGGTGAGACTTGTTCGTTTTACCAAGTCCCTCTAGGAAAGTCGAGTAAAGCGAGTAAAAGAAGGAAGATGTGGCTTCAAGCGCTTCGCCGGCAGGACTTCACTCCGACAAAAAACAGTAAAGTGTGTAATCGACATTTTTTATCTGGCATGGCCATTAATAACCCAAACTCCGTGGATTACGTTCCAACATTACATCTTGGACATGGGAAATGCACAAAACAGAGAACAACCTCCCGCAGCAAAACAACATGCGACTGGACAGTTGATGAGCTAGCTAGTTCTACAACTCATACCGAAAAACTAGAACTACTAGGCCTGGCTGTTCCTCAGTCCACTGCCTGTGTAGAAGTTTCAACCTGCAACATGCAAGAAGATTCTTCCTTCAACCCCCCGGAAGAACAGGTGAGTAAAATTTCATCAAAACATGCAGCTGTATAAAAATGAACAGACCACTGCACTGTTAGCCTGTTATCATTTGAACTCTTTCTGGGTTGAAAAAAATGTAGTAGTTTCCACAAGACAAACATGTTTTTTATAACATTATTTGAGGTCTAACAGCACTGCATCTTTGAAAACATTTCAGCCATTTCTCTGTTTCTGTAAGTTAATAGCCCAGTTTTGCTGGGAACATGCTGTCACAGAAAAAAAGGAGCAATCATCCTGTCATCAAACATATACCGACAGAGTGAAATGAGATGAAAGAAATTGGGGGGAAAAATGGATTAAATTTAATTAGTGTATATAAAAAAAACTAATGTATCTCAAGTAATAATTGTACAGTATAATGTTATTTCTCAGTTGGAAAAGAATTACACATTGCTAGCATAAAGGAAATTTAGAAAATCTTATGGCATATATGCTCAAACTGATGTTGCTCTGGAAAAAATAAAAGTTACAAATAATGTGTTAGGTTTAAATTACAAGTTCATGCAAATGAAACATTGCATAGAGGCAATTCATCATAACTCATCTCAAAAAAGATGCAGTTGACACTATTTTTAATGAAAACCCTGTATCTGCCTATTTATTCCACAACATTTCTGTTTTGAACTACATTGTCCTTTGCATGTTATGGGTCACAACTAATGCACGCACATGCAACCGGAGGGGTGTGTGTGTGTGTGTGTGTGGGTGTGTTTGTGTGTGTGACAGTGAAGTTAAGCATTCATTGCTCTGTGTGTATAAGCATACAGTTTAACTATACATAAGACTGTTTTGTTTATTGTGAAATATGAATTAATACTTTCTTTGTTTTACAGCTACAACTGGCCACCAACTGATGGATCACACATACAGCACACCTTCTGATGTTTGTCCAGCCGAGACTGTTGGGACGGCGGAGGAACCCAATATGGAAGATGATGCTTCTTCCGAGTTGCAGAGACTAAGGAAGGAATTGATGGAGCAGAAAAGCAAACTGGACGCAGCCTACCTCCTCATTGATCAACAGACTCAACAGCTCAAGAGCAAAGACAGCGAATTGTCAACATTGAGGAAGCAGCTGGAAGAATGGGATGCAAGACTTAAGGCAGTCAGTTATGATCCAGACACCTTTGATGATGGTGCTGTGCAGTTTTATCTGGGATTAAAAAGCAAAAACACATTTGATGCTTTGTACAAAAATCTTCACCACAAAGCAGCAGGTAGTCCCCGACTTACGAGCGCTCTGACTTACGAGGTCCCGGACTTACGAGCATGCATCTCATTAAAAAAAAATAAAAAATAAAAAAAATAAAAAAAAAATTTAATTTTTTTTTTTAATTTTTTATAAATGAATACATGTACAGTACTGGACAGTCACCAAGCACTTAGCCTATCCTAACACAGTTTTTAAAGATGAAGGAATAAGTTGAATTGTCTCCCTTTCACATAAAGGGAGCAAGCTCCCTATGGAGCCTGCAGGGAGGAGGGAGACAATTAAACTGACTCCTTCATCTTTAAAAACTGTGTTAGGATAGGCTAAGTGCTTGGTGACTGTACAGTACTGTACATTTAGTCTATTTATAAATAAAAAACAATAAAAAATAAAAATACTGTATATACTGTATATTCTTAATAAATACAAGCCCAAAACCAGAAAAGTTGGCACGTTGTGGAAATCGCAAATAAAAACAGAATACAATGACTTGCAAATCTTTTTCAACCTATATTCAATTGAACACACTGCAAAGACCACATACTTAACGTTCGAACTGGTAAACTTTGTTATTTTTTGCAATTATTAGCTCATTTGGAATTTGATGCCTGCAACATGTTTCAAAAAAGCTGGCACAAGTGACAAAGAAGACAGAGAAATTTGAGGAATGCTCATCAAACACTTATTTGGAATATCCCACAGGTGAACATGCAAATTGGGAACAGGTGGGTGCCATGATTGGGTATAAAAGCAGCTTCCTTGACATGCTCAGTCATCCACATAGAAGGATGGGGCGAGGGTCACCACTCTGTGAACAAATGCGTGGGCAAATTGTCGAACAGTTCAAGAACAACTTTTCTCAACGAGCTATTGCAAGGAATTTAGGAATTTCACCATCTACGGTCCGTAATATCATCAAAAGGTTCAGAGAATCTGGAGAAATCACTACACGTAAGGGGCAAGGCCGAAAACCAACATTGAATGCCCGTGACCTTCGATCCCTCAGGCGGTACTGCATCAAAAACCGACATCAGTGTGTAAAAGATATCACCACATGGGCTCAGGAATACTTCAGAAAACCACTGTCAGTAACTACAGTTCGTCGCTACATCTGTAAGTGCAAGTTAAAGCTCTACTATGCAAAGCAAAAGCCATTCATCAACAAGATCCAGAAACGCCGCCGGCTTTGCTGGGCCCGAGCTCATCTGAGATGGACTGATGCAAAGTGGAAAAGTGTTCTGTGGTCTGATGAGTCCACATTTCAAATTGTCTTTGGAAACTGTGGACGTCGTGTCTTACGGACCAAAGAGGAAAAGAACCATCAGGACTGTTATAGGCGCAAAGTTCAAAAGCCAGCATCTGTGATGGTATGGGGGTGCATTAGTGCCCAAGGCATGGGTAACTTACACATCTGTGAAGGCACCATTAATGCTGAAAGGTACATACAGGTTTTGGAGCAACATATGCTGCCATCCAAGCGACGTCTTTTTCATGGACGCCCCAGCTTATTTCAGCAAGACAATGCCAAGCCACATTCTGCACGTGTTACAACAGCGTGGCTTCGTAGCAAAAGAGTGCGGGTCCTCCCCTGGCCTGCCTGCAGTCCAGACCTGTCCCCCATTGAAAATGTGTGGCGCATTATGAAACGTAAAATACGACAACGGAGACCCCGGACTGTTGAACAACTTAAGCTGTACATCAAGCAAGAATGGGGAAGAATTCCACCTGAAAAGCTTCAAAAATTGGTCTCCTCAGTTCCCAAACGTTTACTGAGTGTTGTTAAAAGGAAAGGCGATGTAACACAGTGGTAAATATGTCCCTGTGCCAACTTTTTTGCAATGTGTTGCTGCCATTGAATTCTAAGTTAATGGTTATTTGCAAAACAAAATAAAGTTTCTCCGTTCGAACATTAAATATATTGTCTTTGCATTCTATTCAGTTGAATATGGGTTGAAAAAGATTTGCAAGTCATTGTATTCTGTTTTTATTTGCGATTTGCACAACGTGCCAACTTTTCTGGTTTTGGGCTTGTAGATAAATGTACAGTACTGTACAGTCACCAAGCACTTAGCCTATCCTAACACAGTTTTTAAAGATGAAGGAGTCAGTTGAATTGTCTCCCTCCTCCCTGCAGGCTCCATAGGGAGCTTGCTCCCTTTATGTGAAAGGGAGACAATTCAACTTATTCCTTCATCTTTAAAAACTGTGTTAGGATAGGCTAAGTGCTTGGTGACTGTCCAGTACTGTACATGTATTCATTTATAAAAAAAAAAAAAAAAAAAATAAAAAAAAAAAAAAATTTTTTTTTTTTTTTTTTACTATGTGATCCTACTTACGAATTTTTGACTTACGAGCGCCCCCTAGTGACGGAACTCGCTCGTAAGTCGGGGACTACCTGTAGATGCGCTATTGGAGGGGTGAAAATGTAGATTATGACCAGGCCAAGGGTATTACTGGTCCCAAGCAGCTTCTAACACCCAAACATGAATTTGCAGCTGTTTTAATCAGGCTTAAGTTAGGCTTGTTTGTAGAGGATCTGAGACATCTGCACATTTCTACAGAATGTTTACCACCTGGATCCGTCTCTTAAGGCTGGAACTGCAAGATACGTGCCGCTTTCCGTCCCGTTTTGAAGTACGCCATTTCATGCCAGTTAAGCCTAGAAGTTCTCCAACCTGAGGTGCATGATAGACTGCACAGAGTTTTTTGTAGAGGCACCAAGTTCCCTGGTCAGTCAGCGACAAACATGGTCTTCTTACAAACAAAACAACACAGCAAAAGTAACGGAGTATTCAGGCACCCTTTTAAAATCTTCTTCTTTAATCGGTTTTATGTTTCTATTTATGTTGCCCTGCCATAATGTGTTTTCATTAGATGTTTAGTAAAATTTAGTTTAACGTCATCATGCTTTTTTCAGGTTTTTCATTTAAGTGTTTCTTATGATGCAGGTACTTGTCGCATGTACACCTGATGGAGTGCTATGCTACATATCTCCTTTGTACTGTGGAGGATCATCGGACAAGTTCATCACTGTCAACTGTGGGTTTCTTGATTACCTTGAACCCGGTGACAGAGTCCTTGCTGACAAAGGATTTGATGTCAAGTCAGAGGTGGAAAAAAGGGGAGCTAGTCTGAACCTGCCACCGTTTATGCATCCAGGACACAAGCAGTTCCCTGAGGAAGAGGTATGTATTGTACAAGGAGTGTTGTGTCCTTTTGAAGCACTAAGTGCCATAAAGTAAAAATATTTTTGTAAGTACAGGTGTTTCCGGCAGCGTGTAACTGGCTGGTTTCTGTTTGTGACTTCTATAAATAATGATGGTTGTCCATAAATAATTGTGAAACAAACCAACAGGTTAACCAACAGGTTAACATAAATAAGACATCGAGAGGAGCCAGTTGAGGTGGCTCGGGCATCTGGGTAGGATGCCTCCTGGACGCCTCCCTGGTGAGGTGTTCCGGGCATGTCCCACCGGGAGGAGACCCAGAGGAAGACCCAGGACACGCTGGAGGGACTATGTTTCTCGGCTGGCCTGGGAACGCCTTGGGATTCCCCCAGAGGAGCTGCTTCAAGTGGCTGGGGAGAGGGAAGTCTGGGCCTCCCTACTTAGAAGGCTGAGTTAGACTTTCGCTTTGGTCCGCAGGCTGGAGCGCGCGGCTGATAAAAATGGTGTAGTCACACCAAGCAGCGTTTCGACCTCCAAAGCGTCCAGTTTACATGTAAAGTCAATGGTGGACGCGCTTCCAGCAGCTTCTTGGCGTCTGGCGTCAGGTCGCGTGCGTGTTGAGCGTGCTGGGAAGCGTTTTTCCGTGCACGTGAACCGGCTTCAGCCTCCAATCCGCGCATTCAACATGCTGAAGATTTCGCGGTTCAAACTTTCAAACGCCGCTCAACTCTACCTGATTGGTTGGTGTGTCAACCAATCAGGGAGAGTCGGGGGAAGAAGAGAGGGGGCAGGGGGAGAGTCCCTATGTGACGCGGAAACGAGGGTGCGCGCGCACTATGTGACGTATTGTTTGTCGAAAAAAAAGAAAAGACCCGCGAGGTCGTGGACTATGGAAGAGAAACTCATTGTAGCTGTGTGTTCGCGACAATTCCTTCACGACCAGTCAAGTCTGCTCGACAGAGACGGAAATAAAAGGCTCCTCGCCTGGCAGAGTGCAGTGACTCTGTGCGCAGGACTCTGTATACCGGTAAGCTCCTCCCACACCCCGCCGCCACGACGCTGCAGCCACGAAGCCGCCGTAACACTACAGTTTGGACAACACTGGGTAGCGCGTCCACTTGCGTGCGTGAGGAGCTTTTTGGAGGTCGAAACGCTGCTTGGTGTGACTACACTTTCGCTTTGGTCCGCAGGCTGGAGCGCGCGCGCCGCGCGTGCGCCGTGCGTGCACACAGCCGTGCGGCGAAATGCGTTTACAGTGTCGCCTCTGTGTTTATGGTTGACGCAAAGCGGCGCATGGTAAAGTGCTGTTCTTTTACGGACCAGCAGGAGGCAGTACCCTCTAAAACCTGTGCATATGTTGCAAGAAAGGTGTAGAAGAAGAAATCAACCGTAGAAGAAGAACTGTTTGACGTCACACAACAAAAACAAATAGCTTTCTGCTCGCGTGCTGAACTGTTGTCTTTATTTGCGGTTTTAATGCATGGAGTCAGCGGAGGAGAAAGCGATCACGTGACTTTTGGCGAAAAAACAAAAGAAAAGTCCGACTCCAGATCAGGAATGAAGGAGAATTCAATACATTTTGTGTCACAAAACATTCCTCCATGCGTCGCGACTCCGTCTCCACGACCACAGCGGCGCAAACAGCTGCAGGCTCCGGCGTGAAGAGGGTGAAGGCTGTCGGTGAGGACCTGTCAATCAAATCGTAGCGCCCACCGCGCGCGCGCAGGGCTTGCGGAGTTTCAAAAATTCAGAGGTGCACGGCACGCGCTAATCCCCTGCGCGGGGCAAACGCGCAGGGGCGGGGACTGTGAAATTGCGTCACTTTTGGAGCGCGCACCCTCGCGCGCTGAGCGACGCGTCAAGTATGAATCTTAGGCTGCTACCCCCGCGACCCGACCCCGGATAAGAGGAAGAAAATGGATGGATGGACATAATATTGCGTTTTGAGGTCTTCATATTTGTCTTCAAATATAACAGAAACTATTCTACACTATATTTACAGGTTGAGGAGACCAGACAAATCGCTGAAGTGCGCATTCATGTGGAGCGACTGATTGGCCGAATAAAATCTTTCCATCTTCTGGATGGGACCATGCCACTAACACTGCACCCGATTCTGGAGGACATCATACACACCTGCGCTTACTTGACTCTATTGCTATCCTGTGCTCCAGCATCAACGTGTGGCATGGAGGCTGCACAGTTGAAGAGAGGAAAGCTCTACAGAGAGTGGTGAAGGCTGCACAGAAGTCTGTTGGAGTCAGTCTCCCCACCATCACAGACATTTACACCTCCAGATGCAGGAAAAGAGCCACCTGCATCATGAAAGACCTCACTCACCCAGCACACTCACTCTTTGCCCCACTCCCCTCAGGACGGAGGTTGAGGAGCATCAAATGTAGAACCACTAGACTGAGGAACAGCTTCTACCCTGAGGCTGTTAGACTCATGAATAAATAAAAATAAAATAAAAAATAAACACTGCAAAATATCACATTGTGCTGATGCTGATCTGTTTTCTTGTTGCTGTGTTCATCTGTGTTCATCTGTGACCATCTGCTCATACAAACTCATGTTCGTGCTGCTGTTTATTCCCACTATATTAAGCTTAGTGTATTACTAGTTGATGTTTTTCTTAGTTAATTCTAGATGTTATTACTGTTTTTCTCTTGCATTTGTTGTTGGATGTAACTGGGACCCCGTGTACATAATCTCGTTTTCATCACATGTACCACATGCGGTGCAAATGACAATAAAGACTCTCTGACTCTGACTCTCTCTGACTCTCTATTTCAAGCACCCATATGCAAGGTAACGGTTTTCCTCTTTTCATTCCAACTTTGGCCATAAACTGTATTTTCTCTTTAAAATACAGAATGTATGCAAAATTTTAATGTAATACTTGAAATAAAAATGAAGCAATTTCAGTAAGGCACCGTTTATATACATAACATTGTTTTTTATAAAACAACCATTACCCAATACAGAACATTTGCATAAATCTGTTGCGTAACATTGTGCAAACACATCATGGAGAAATTCACAATTTCTCCAGAAAAATCAAATTGATGGATAATCAAAAACGTTTTTTGTGTATCCTCACATTGTGCAAAAACAGCATGAAGTAATCTGGAAAAAACATCTTGACAATGTGAAAACTTCAGATGAATTTCATCAACAACAGCAGAACTGCAACATTTTTTTGAACGATGTAATTTGAAATAAATAAAAATTTCCTTATAAATATTCACATTGCTCTAAAACAGCAGCATTGCTCCAAATCACAAAAATAACAACTTCAACATGTTCTTAAGTCAATTGGATCAAGGTTGTGTTTCACTCTAGGGAAAACAACTTCTGGCAGAAAGATGTTTTCAAAAAAACTTTCAGCTTTGTGTATCAGCTTCTGCATGAAACAAAAGTCTGCTTTCACTGTTTCTACATGTATGAGTATTGGGCAGCATGGTGGCACAACTGGTAGAGCTGCTGCCTCTCAGCGAGAAGGTTGCCGGTTCAAATCACCTTTCTGGGTGGAGTTTGCATGTTCTCCCCGTGCATGCGTGGGTTTCCTCCGGGTACTCCGGTTTCCTCCCACAGACCAAAAAACATGCTTGTTAGGCTGATTGGTGACTCTAAATTGACCCTAGGTGTGAGTGTGAGAGTGGATGGTTGTTTGGTGTGAGTGAGACAGGTCCCTCTTGTAAATGAGTCCCCGTGACTCAACGAGGCTAGCCTGTATAAATAAAGGTTGAATGAATGAATGAGTGATTTAGTGCACAGCACAAAATCACACTCTGGTACTTCGTAGCAGTACAGCTGGCATTGAATCTGAGTGTAATATGCGTGTTTTATGTGCAGTGTGATGTTTGAGTTACTTGGATCAATCTGCAGACATGACTGTTTTTTGCAAATTTCTTCCATGTTGGTAGCATCCCAACAGTTTGCTGGATTTTTTATTTCTAACAGACGGACTGTCCCAGACCTGTCGATGGCCAGTCGGTCAGTGGATGCTGCCAGGAATCCATGCTTGGTGGAGACACGCAAGCCTGAACGGAGCAAGGTAATGTCTTCGTTCTCCTTCAGATCCCTTATTAACTTGTACCTTTGTGCCGCTGCTTCTTCTCGCTCAATTCCAAGCTTCATTTCTTTTGTTTGCAGTTTTTCAGAGCAGTACAGCTTTTGTGCCAGAAATTTTTTGGGATTTGTAAATGGCCTCATGACATATACTCTGTGCAAAACTGATGAGGTCAAACGAAATTTTCTGTGTTTGAACCATAAATCACAGGACGACTGTTTGCGTGTTTCTGACTCAATTGAATCTGATTGTGCTTGTGAGACGTTTAAAGATGCTTTGTACTTCTGACAGGCCTCTCTGATGGTGAAGATGGAGACTGGACAGGGGCAGAGGTCGTCAGCTAATTCTTCTGCTGCTGGAGGGGCTGGGTCGGGAATCGAAGCCAGGGGCACAGCGTACCTCAAAAGAAAAAAACATGAAGGTTTAAAATCTAGACCAGGGGTCTGCAGTCTTTATGATCCAAAGATCCATTTTAAAACCTTCATGCACTAAAATCAATGTGTCCAGAGCCGCAACAACCTGCTACAGCTGTTTTCAACTGGTGGCCCATGGGTCACTTTAACTTTGTTGGAGGAGACCTTTGTGGCCAGTAGTGGTGACATTTTAAAGCTAAAAATATGTAATGAGACAAATTAAAAAATCCGATTATTGTAAAGAGGTGGGGGGAGTTTTTAAATGAATAAATAAAAAAATAAATAAAAAAGAGAAATACAGACCTATGTATTTTTTTATTGTTGAAAAAAAATAATTTAGTCTAGAAATACTTTAAAGCAGAAAGTTAAAGTGACTATTTGTCAAAAAAAAGTACATGAAAACAGCAAAAACTAGTAGTTTATAGTTTTTTTTTATAACAACCAATAAATTTCAGTTCTATGTAAGTGCTCTATAAATGAAGCTGGTATGGTATGTCAGTTTCAATCAAAGCGCCACTGTGGAGGAACCAAAGAGCCGCATGTGGCTCTAGAGCCGCAAGTTGCAGACCCCTGATCTAGACAAAATAAAGGAATTAAAGAAAAACACAGATAAGTGTTAGTGGTTTTTAATGTTTAATACTACACCTGCAAAAGGGCAACAATGGCTCCACGCTCAACAAGTCCTTGTGAAGACCAGCAGTGATGGGCTGAGTCCGGTAATCAGGATGTTGTGGGTCAAAACGCAGGCTGTTCATTGTTCTCCTGGAAGACTTCTCGAGGCAGATGTCATGCCTTAAAGGACACCAACATGAAAAATGTGGTTGATATCAAAAACATATTAGCAAATCTGTTTGTAGAAGTGTTTTTTTTTTAAATGTCAAAAAACTATTCCAGATCTTACAATTGTTGAAAACATTTAAAACCGTACATATGTGATTGCATTTATTTCTTATTGCATTTAGTTCTTATCTAGTGCCACAAGAAAACAATTAACAAAAATTAACACAATACAATAAACTACAATTGTACAATGTTGAATAGTTTTTTGACTGGAATAAGACAAAATAAGTGATATAGTATTATTGCAGTTCTTGTTGAAGTTTGACTGAAAGTCACCTTTCTGGGTATTTGTGTTATAAGCGTAATATGAAAGTTCATGAGGAAGACTGATTAAACTCACTTTAAAACTTGCAGCTCATCCCAAGCAGCAGGTGCAGTTCGTTTTTGGGCTGGTCCCTTCCATGTACACGGTAACTGGGTGCAGGTTGGTTTTGAGTGTATTTCCAACACCCCACAACTTTGGTATTTCTCCAACTCAAAAAGCAGTGCAG
>JBBPBX010019782.1:15116-34495 GCA_038048925.1 Garcialebias charrua | reverse complement strand
CCACAATTGGCATATCATTGTTGTCATTATGTCGAGCCATCTTGTTCTTTGGCGGCCTTGTCTTCTTTTTCCACTGACTTTTCCAAGCATCATTGACGTTTCTAAAGAATTAGCGCGCATCACGTGGCCAAAATATGAGAGCTGCTGTTTGGTAATTTTGCCCATTAATGACATTATCGGTTTGACGCGGTCCAAAACTGCCTTGTTCTTCATCATGGCAGTCCAAGGTATTCTTAGCATTCTCCTCCAACACCAAAGTTCGAAAGCTTCGACTTTTCTTTTCTCTTCTTTTCTAAATGTCCAACTTTCACAACCATACATCATTATAGGGAAGACAATTGTGTTGACCAATCTGACTTTTGTTGAAATGCTAATATCCTTGCTCTTCCAGATCTTTTCCATTCCCTTTTCCATGGTAAAGGAATGGAAAGGATAAATCCAACTATAGGATTTATCAAAAAGGAAAGTCTTAAAACTGGACAATGTGTCAGCCTCATAGACAGAAACTGGAAGTTGGTTCCACAAGAGAAGAGCCTGATAACTGGAAGATCTTCCTCCCATTCTGCTTCTGGTAACTATAGGAACTACAAGTAAGCCTGCAGTCTGAGAGTGAAGTGCTCTGTTAGGAAAATATGGAACAATAAGATATTGAATATAAGATGGAGCTAGGATGTTGAGAGCTTTGTAGGTTAGAAGGAAGATTTTGAATTCAATTCCGAATTTGACAGGGATCCAATGGAGAGAAATTAAAACTGGAGTGATGTGATCTCTCCTACCAGCTCTCATTAAAAATCAGCAGCAGCATTTTGAATCAACTGAAGACTTTTTAAAGGAATCTTTGGACACCGAGACAATAAACCATTGCAATAATCCAAAATATTTAAACTGCTGCAAATCACAGAGTTCACATGGAAATCGACTGCCTTCCACAAATATGGGAAGAAAACTGTGCAGCAATAGGAAATAATTTTTGATCAACCATGAGTTTTTACAGCTGTGCGGTCTACGTGAAAAGGCTTATTTTTGTAAACCTTTACAAAACAAGAACACTGCTGACTGTGTGTTTAGCATATTTGGGTTTGATTGCATGGCCAAGTTGGGCTCATGGCACCGAGACAGCAGGTGTTATGGTCAACAAAGCTTATCTTTGATAGCAAGGCTGGATGACTTTGCCCATTTGAATTCTGAACATGCCCTGAATAACATTAACAGACAACCTGATGCATGCTCAATAATCCAGGTAGAACAATCTAACAAAGTCTTGGACGTCCAGAGGACCTGACTTAACTTTGTTACACTAACAGATAACGTTAACTCACACACCGGCTCATAGAATACACAGTGTTGGATATGAAATAAGAAAGTGTGCAAGTCACGGGTGTAGTCACTGGTGTAGTGTCATTGTTGTTGGACAAAAGTATGTTGACACATGTTGGGTCTTGTTCAACTTTTACACCCAATTGAACAATTTCACAAACAAGCTTTTATCTCTCCTGACTCGCTGAAGTCAGAATCACCCAGTTACAGCTAAAGAACGACAATTCATCTTTCATTTGTCAACACTGCCAGGAAAAATACTCTTATTAAATAAAAAGTTTCAAACAAGGCATGAGTGAAAAACTCATTGTACACAAAGTAGTGATGAAGCGCAGCAAAAACTAACCCCATCACAACTAAATACTGTAAATCCATTACTGTCAGGCACGGAGGTGGATAAATGATTATTTGGGCTGGTTTTGCAATCACAGAATCTGGGAGTGTGGTTGTTTTTCCATGTCAGTTTTTAGTCACTTGAAACCCTGACTTTTACAACCTGTTATCGGACACCCCAACACATTTATTGGTTAAAATGTGGTCAACATTGGGGTGAGGGTAACTGGTAAGAGCAAAAAAAGAAAGAATACAGGTGACCCCCGATTTACGAACGAGTTAGGGAGATAAGAACGGTTCGCAGCTCGATTCTGCCGTAGCTAGGGGGTGAATTTTTTTTTATTTTTTTTTATTATCATGCTAACGGAGCGCGCGCACACATTTAAGCATGTACAGTAGTGTACTGTAATGTTAAACATTGCTATTCACATTTACAGAATAAATAAAAATATATTTTCTTACTTTGAGATGGTCAAAGCCGACATCTTAGGTTGCCATGCGTTGATTGTTTTCGGGCCGAGCAGCGCGGGGGCCGGCGAGCCACCGCAGCTGCTCCAGACCTGTGTTAGCTAGCTGGCTAGCTTCTGCTAGCCAAGCCATGAGCTGGTGTTGGAGCGGCGGCGCGATCAATCTGCAGCTGCTGCTCCAGCCGCTGCTCCAGCCTGAGACGTCCACAGAGCTCACAGAGCGATTCCAGCTAGTAATTAATCCATATGATGCGATCCTGGTCACCAGTGTTCAAAAGGCCGGCTCCCGTGTTAGCTCCCGTGTTAGCTTCTGGAGCTAGCCAGGCCGGAGGTGTAGCCAGGCCGGCCGGAGGTGTAGCCAGGCCGGCCGGAGGTGTAGCCAGGCCGGCCGGAGGTGTAGCCAGGCCGGCCGGAGGTGTAGCCAGGCCGGCCGGAGGTGTTCGCGGCGGCCTGGCACGATCGGCGATAAATCCGCTGCTGCCTGAGACATCCACAAAGTTCACAGAGACGTTTCCAGCTCGTAATTAATCCATATGAAGCCATCCTGGTCACCAGTCTTCGGCCGGCTCCCGGCAGCTAACCTAAAATGGCGTCCGGTGTTCTACATTAATTTGTGACCGGAGACCCCAGTGACTGAACCTAAAATGGCGTCCGGTGTTCTACATTAATTTGTGACCGTGTAAACTGAAGACCTACTTCCTGCTGCCCAAGATTGCTAAAAAATGATCAGAAATGATCTTTTTTATCATAATTATTATTTATAAAGCCTTTAAAACAACCACAGCTGCAACAAAGTGATGTACACATGAAATTAAGAACATTTAAACACACACAAAAAAAAAATTTAATACAGTAATTTCATATTTTTATTAAATATGATACGTTCGTAGGTCCCGTTGTTCGTAGGTCGATGGAGTCGTAAGTAGGGGGTTTGCTGTATATGGAAATTACAATAAAAGAAACCAAAATATAGCACAAAAAAAGCATTTACCATACATTAGGGTTAGAAAAGAGTTTGAATTGGTTAAGGTTGGCTTGAATCACTTGGGAATGGATATGTTGATGTCATGTCTGTAAACCTCTGCTCCTCAAGGGCCACTGTCCTGCATGTTTCAGATGTATTTCTACTTCAAAACACCTTACTGAAAGAAATGGGACATTCACAGATTTTTGCAGAACTTGATCAAACGCTGAAGAGGAACATCAGCAGTTTAAATCAGGCATGTTGGAGCAGGACAACTGAAACCTGCAGGACGATGGACACCCTGCTGTCTGTCAACAAAGGCACAAATATGGTTAATATTTTAAATAAATATTTATCTCCATTACTCAGTCACATAATTAATAAGAAAAAAAATCAGAGATGGTATTGCAAATGACAAAAATGTTTATCAGGTCATCTGAACCAGTTTCTTTAAGTGAGAAACGGTTCGTCCCCCATCCAGAGGAATTCCTCAGGCTACGGCCTGCCAACCATCTGTCCCATAGCCTTCACAGCTGTGCTTCAAGACAACCTCGTGTTGGAATCTCAAAAGTAGACTTTTCACACGTGCAAAACACACTCATCCAAAACAATCTAATGTTTTAGGACAGATGGCCGCTTGCTACTCACAGAAACAGCCTGAGGACAACAAAGGTATTGCAAATGGGTATGAAATAGTAACGCCTGAACTCTACATTTGGTAATTTGTCTCGATTGTCTCCATGTCCGTGATGGACGTGCGACCTCTCCAGGGTGTCCCGCTTCTCGCACAGTGATAGCTGGACGTAGGCACCGTGACTCAAAAAGAAAGAAGCGGGTAAAGATAATGGATGGATGCTGAGGCAAGGCATAAGCAAACTAAGCAGCTACTTAGGGCCCCAGGGCCACTAGGGGGCCCCCTAAGTGGAATTGAAAATGTTTAAAGTAAATATTTCTACATGATTCTATTTAATATTTTAAGTTCAGCTTTTGCAAATTATTGCATACATTTACATAGTTTTAAGAACAAATTATACAACTTTAAATGTCTTTTTCAAACCATTTTATGTGGTGTCAAGTAATTGTTAAAGCTGCTGTATGTAACTCTCTGGCAAACGCGGGACATAAAAAATTTGAACAGAGACACCTTTCTGGTCCCTCCCCCTTGCTCTCGGCTGACCGGCAACTCCGCCTCCTTAGCTCCTCCTTGATTGACAGGTCGGGTGGGGGGGAAAAAGGCACAAGAAGCCGCTGCGATGTTCTGTGTTTATATGTTAATAAAACGTTCTAAAAAATAAAATAAAAACATGGAGCGCTGGTCCAGCACACCAGGGACCTCATGTATCAACGGTGCGTACGCACAAAAACCTTGCGTACGCCATTTTCCACGCAAAACTCTGTATGTATCAAAACAGAACTGAACGTGGAAATGTGCGCAGCCCCACGCCAGCTCCAGGGTTGGCGTACGCACGTTTCTGTGGTTTTGGTTCCATTGGCGACACCTAGAGGTGATTCTGAGAAACTGTTCATGATGTGAAAATCATCATTGTTCACACCAAACACACATGATTAACAATTATTACATCCACATGGACGCAATTAGAATATAACCTGCAAAAAATATAAAAAACAGAAAGACTGAATAGTTTTGCACAGCTTAAATTCTTGTTTTTTGTTCATTTTTAGCTGTTTTAGCAGTTGAAGAACGTGATGCATGATGGGACAAGACGACGTTCCTCTGTTGCAGGGTATATTTAAATGAAAACAACGTTTTCTTTTTTTTATTCATTCCAGATTTAAAGAACACAAGAAAACTTTTTTTTTTTTAAACACAAGAAATCCTCTGCTTCCTTTCATTTCATGTATTGTTTCATTTCTTGTTGTTTTTTCTAAATAGTTTTCTTGTGTTCTTTAAATCTGGAATGAATATAGAAAAAAAACATTGTATCATGTGGGAATTGAACTCATGAAGTTCGGGACGAAAGGCGAACGCGCTACCCAGTGACCTATCTAGGCATGTTGTTACTGCGTGGTCAACTTCTCGTTTAAAAGTGCTTGCCTACGCGTGCCAAACAAAACCTTTTTCCGTGCCTCTCTACCTCACTCAGAAGTGTCTCCAGTTCACAGTCCGTGAAGTTCCTCTTTTTTCCACGTTTCGACATGATTTGCAATAGAGCAATGACGACATTCCTCTCGTGCAGGGCATATTTAAATGAATTTGCATATTTATATGGAGGCGTGTCAAAGGCGGAGTCGGCCACTCTCTCATGTGCGCTCAATTCCACGTTGATTGTGATGTACAAAAGCAATGTGCGTGGATTCCGGCGTACGCACAGTTTGATACATCTGGATTTTTTTGTGCGTACGCCGTTTTCTGGATTTGACCGTACGTCACTTTTCAGTAAGAAGTCCACGCAAGTCTTTGTACATGAGGCCCCAGAACACCAGGAAATCTGCAGAGCCTCGCGCAGCCACGTTGAACCCGAGTTTAATAATAATAATAATGAATTCAATTTATAACGCACTTTTCATTAGTGAAAATCTCAAAGTGCTACACATATTGAATGCTACACACATTCATACACCGGTAGCGGCAGACTACCATGCAAGGTGCTTTCCAGTCCTACCGGGAGCAACTCGGGGTTAAGTGTCTTGCCCAAGGACACAACGACACATGGTGTGGGAACCGGGATTCGAACCGCCAACCTTCCGATCGGGGGACGACTGCCATTGCCACTACGCCACGGCCGCCCCTGTTTAATTCGCTCATGACAAATTCATTCATCTCATCATTTCAGTCATGGAGTCAGCGGAGGAGGAAGCGATCACTTGACTTTTGGCAAAAAAAAACAAAAGAAAAGTCCAGATCAGGGATGAAGAAGGGGAATTTAATACATTTGTGTCTCATACAAAACAGTCAGCTTTGCAATCCTTTGAACAACAACTGGACAGGCGGGAGATGGGCATGACAAGCTCGTTCATGAACAAAACTCTGTTTTTATTGGCTGGTTAACGGCGGGTCACTGTGGTTTTTAGAAATGCTTTTAGTACCACCTGGAGAAGCCAGAGGACTATAGTTTTTTTTTCAGAGATTACTTTATCTAACATCAGTTTGTCAGGAGATAGTGACAGAGTGAAGAAATATGTTAAAAATATATTTTTAGAAAAGTTACATACAGCACCTTTAAGTTACATTATCTAAAGATTTCCTTGATATTTTGTTTTTATGTTATTTTATCTGTTTTTGCACAGTTTAATTTATTTTTATGCATCCATCTAAGTTATTTTATCTGTTTGTTGTTGATCTTGCACTACGAAGTGTTTTGACCATTACTGTTGCAGTTCTTTGGAACCAACGATAATAAGCCAGATGACACTTCTGCTGTAAATCACATTGCATGGTGTTCTTTTTTCTTTAGGTACTTTTCGTATATACAGTACATACAGTATAGGATAATGTAATCACGACTGTCAGTGTTGCAATGAGTTTATGTTAGGCGGATGAATGATCTGATCATCTGACTGTTGATTGCAGTAATCCACATTATTAGGAGAAATAGGGGACCCCAAACCAAATGTCACTTAATGAGGCCATGAGCAGTGCTGGACTGGCCATCGGGCACACCGGGCAAATGCCCGCTGGGCCGTCGGTGATTTTTGGTGATTTTTGGGCCGCCCGGGCGGTCCTGTCACTCATGAACCAAAAAAATAAATTATAGCTATTTTTTTGTCAATCGCGACGGCCGATTGGTTGATTTTCTTGAACGACATCGAGCTAATCCAATGAAATCTCTCAGCACTCTTCCGACCAGCCCCTCCCCTTTACTCGCATCACCTGCTGCTGCGGCTGTGAAACCTGACACCAGCGTGCCTGACAGAAACTGGACTGAGGTGCTCACACGGAGCTGAGGAAAAGTTCCTCCTACCTGCAGCTGAGAGGAGGACGAGTGATAAAAAAACAGGACTTAAGGAGTGACGTGACGTCTGCTCTATGCGACCTGAGTTTCAGCACGGCATCTTGCAGCACGCGTTAGCATTATTAGCATGTTGTTGCGGTCTCCTGTTTTCTTGTTAAAAGACCAGCGCAAATTAAAGCTGTGCATGGACGCGGTTTCACAAGACAGCAGCAACACGTCACTTGAACGGACTAACCACATCATCCGAACGTGAACGAAGAAAACAGCTTGTTAACACCGATCACAGTAGCTGCAACTTTTATCTGGTAATCAAATCAGTCCAGATCAATAACACAAATTAGTTTTTAAATCTCTGAATCATGTCTGAAATGTTGTTGATGTGCAGGCTTTACTGAGCGCTGCTAAGACGTCTTCCATCACGTCAACACTTCAGCACTTTATGAAAAACCTCAGACTGATAGTGTCAGCATGTCCTGGAGCCCTGATGATGAGAGATGATGAGAGATTCAACCACCTCAACTGCTCAAAAAGAGGTATTGTTCTTTTACTATTACTGTACTATTACCTTTTTAATTTAAAATTATAATCTTATAAACTTTTTTTACCTCTTTGTGTGTTATTTCCAGTCTAGAACAAAGTTAGCAGCTGTTCTCAAGGAAATCCACCTGCAGCTAAGGAGTCTGTGATGATGACCCTGATGCATGCTCAATAATCCAGGTAAAAATCTAAAAAAACTATGTCTGGGCCTCTGGACATTCAAAAAACAAAACAATTGTAGAAACGTTTCATCTTTCATCAGAAAGACTTCCTCAGTCTGAGGTGCTGTATTCAGCTCAGTCTTGTAAATATCACCCTCTCACTGTGGAAACTGTGGAACAACCTGCCCCCCAACATTAGACAGGCCTCCTCCCTTCACATGTTCAAATCCCTGCTAAAAAAATCATCTTTTCTCTATTATTTCAAACTGTGTGAGCTGACGTAGTGTATATATTTTTTTTACTGTGTTTTCATTTTAATATTGTTCTTATACATTTTTATTATACTTTTACCGCTGTTAATATCATAATTTTTACCATTGGTGTGTGATACTGTTCTGTACATTTTTAAACCTCTTTTGTGTTGTGTGTGTGAAGCACCTTGATAACAGTTTATCTGTTTTAACTGTGCTATATAAATAAAATAGACTTGACTTGACTCACAGTGGATCAACCAGTTTGTTGATGACAGCTGAAACCAGCTGCTCACATGAGCAAGGAGGACCATCAGCCTAACAATGGATCATTAGCACCCTGATGGTTGTTTGCTATTCACAGAGGGCTGAGTGATACTAGCAACAACAGCATTGTAAGAGGGGGACAGTTGAACCCGGAGGCCTCCACCTCTGTTTAATGATGGACGGTTTCTTTTCACAAAGATGGCCTCCTTTACTCCTCTCTCAAACCATCGTTCCTCTCTATCAAGGATGTGAACATCTTCATCCCTGAAAGAGTTGGCCTATACAAACGTATTGTTCACTTGAAACATTTTCAAAATAATCATTTTATAAGTCTTTTTTGTAAACATATTATTTGTTTAGTGAAGTAAAGACACTATTTTTTATATAAAGCAAGTATTTCTTTATTCATTCAACCTTCATTTATGATATTGAAATCAAGAAATACCTTATTTTTTATCAAAAGTATTTATGTTTAATGAACTCAGACTATTTTGTTTTATAAAAACAAGTATTTCTGTTTAATTAAAGTCAAGAAAGACCATTATGTTTTTTGAATATTTTTAATTGGTAATTATTTTATTAAAACATTTAAATTTTTTATGTATTGTGACAGAGGGTTCTTGTTAGCAGCTGCTGAAAGTAACTAATAAAGTAACTTAGTAATCTAACTTAGTTACTCTCCAAATCAAGTAATCAGTAACTTAACTAAGTTACTTTTCCCAAGGACTAATCAGTAACTTAACTAAGTTACTTTTTCAATGTAACTATGCCATCACTGTAGGGCCACTCTGCTCAAAATGCCCGGGCCGATTTTTTGTCCCAGTCCAGCCCTGGAGGAAGCGCCGTCACTTCCCCACCGTCTCCAAAACATATTATTACAAAACAAATTTACCCAAACACATAAACAAGTTGAAACTTTCATTTGGAACACACTCGTTACCTTACAGGAGACAATAATTAATAATAAATGGTCATATTTGCAGCGTAGATAATATAATAAAATAAGGAAACAAATGGAAATAAATCTAACGCTTTATTAATCGATCAGTGACCATTACAAAGTGATGAAAATACACATGACTCTGAGTCATGTGTATTTCTGAGGATGGTGTAGTAAGTTTAAGTTCATTAGACAAGTACATATACACCAACAAGACAATGTTTGTTATGTTATCTTAACACAAAACAGGAATATATGGCTGATGGAAAAATAAAGTTTCTTTATAGAATGGTTGTTTGAGATTTTTAATTTCTGTGTTCCTGTTGTTACAATACAGAGCCATCAGGCTCTCTGATGGTTCCTCCTTTTTGAGGCATGGTATGGTATGGTTTCCTATAAATACTGTATAACAAACACCATTATGTCATCTTAATAAACTATGATTTTATTCTAAGCACCTTGTTGGGTCAAGGGAAAACAGACATAAATACAAGCAATATCTAAGAGTGATTGCTGTTAGCACATCTTGCTCTGACTATAATCATTCTGACAGGGTGCCATGATAACATGGGTCATCATAGAATTACTGACTTAAATAAAAAAGTATATTTTCATTACAGTTTGCAAGCACTGTCACAAGAAATTTGTTTCCATTCACGAGCGTCATTCTCTTTCCATCAATACCTGGTGGGCCACTCTGCTCAAAATGCCCGGGCCGATTTTTTGTCCCAGTCCAGCCGGAGTGGAAGTCTGGCCCCAAAGTTTGCAACAGGACAAAGATTAAAAGCAAATCCCCAAATCTACGACAGAATGGCTGAATAAAAACACTTTGTAATTCTGTCTGGGCTTTTTAAAGACCTATCAGTTTTCAAATGCCTTGATCAGGCCCAAATTCTTCCACAACAAGGAAAGAGTCTGAAAAGAACCTACAAAAACTAAGTTAGTGTTAAAAGTTATTCTAGATAGTTTCTTATTTCCACACAATACTTGAATTAGATACGTTTGGCTAAATGGCAAATACAGTACTTCCCATGTTGGGTGTTTCTGAGATTCTAGTACTGTATCTAGTTTGCACCTGCTGCAGAATGTAACATTAAAATAACCATAAAGCCTTAATAAAGTTAGTGGGACATTAGAATGCACAAGTTCCTCATTAGAAGTCAACAAACGAGAACTGGTGATGACTTTAAAGGTGATGATGATCCATGTCTGACAGGTGAAGGCCTGCCTGACGTGTCCGCGCACTTTAAACTCACCTGGCAACACGAGTCCTGCGAGTAACACCAGCTGCCATGTCCGATTACACTTGTGGTAAAACATTTATACTCCGTGCCCTCCCGCCGGTCTGTCTGAATTCCACAGTGGAAAAGTCTCTTCCCCGACGTCCCAAATGGCATGAGGCATGAATCCAGCAGAGTCCCGTCTGGGCGGAAGTGAAAACGTGACTCCACCTGCAGCTTCACCTGATGGGCGGTGTCAAACAAACTGCCAAACTGTTGCGTAACCTGTTCAGACCTCCACTGAAACTGATACTCTGTAGTTAAACACATAATCTTATCACCAGACGGAGTTAATCAATAAAATGTTGAATTTATTTCGACTACAGTACCTGAGTCCAACAAAGGTTTAAATAGGTCGATGGTTTAGCAGTCTGCCGCCATCTAGTGGCCGCATTAGCGCATTACTACGGTTACTTTATTTTGTTGCATTATGATGGCGTTGCTATGAATTATGGAGGATGGAAGGTGACAAATTTAAATAAATGAATACACAATAATGACATGTATCATTTAATTTTTAACTACATTATTAAATCATTAAATAAACAATTAATGTATTAAATACGCAATTAAATATACAAGTAAATTATTAAATACACAAATAAATTATCTATTTCATGTTTATTTAATAATTTATTCAATTATTTAATTTGTCACATTCCATCTTCATGTGTCACCATGCAATTATGTTAACTGTCATTCTCACTCATCAAAACTCAGTGGGCGGAACAAACACTGAAAATGTGAAATTCATTGCTTCGGTTTGATGAAAAAAGTTTCATCCAAATACACGTAAACACATTTACCACTTCCTAAAGTTTTTTTTACGGAATATGTTTTCTGGCCTATCGATTATCTGTGGTTTAGCTCTTTTTTTTTTTTTTTTTGCTGATTTAAGATTTTTGTAGCTAATTTACTAATTTCTGTGTTCATTTCTGATTATTTAAACCAAATTCAGCAAATATGTGCGCCGCTGGCTACAACTTATTAACTTGTGGAGACTAGTCAACACAGTTTAATAAGGCCTCCACAGATAATTAACCTTGAAATAAAATGAACAGAGAAATAATATGTCTGGCTGTGTGACAGAAGTGATACAATGTGTGAATTAAAATAAATTGAATTAGGCCCAACCCATTGGTCCAATGTGAAGGAGTAAAAATTCAGCCAGAATTGGTCTTCAGCATCATTTTGCCCATCTTATAACAAGGGAATGTTGATCTGGTTTAACCTTCCCGCTGCCCTTGGATCAAAATGACCCTTGAGGTTGAGGCCTCAGTTTCAAACAGCCAGATCTTTATATTTTTGCTCTCAAGATGGTCATGGTTGATTTTTGAAAATATATTGGAAAGAAAAATACACAGAAAAATTGCATTTATATTTCCCCTGAAGAAGAAAAAAAGCTTCTGTTCATTCAAACCTTTACCTGTGTAGACAAGAGAACAATAAATTAATTATCATGATTTAAAGAGGAAATTAACCAGTCAAACCTGTTTGTTTGACAGAGACAATAACTCTGTTAATATATTCTCAATGAGCTGTTAAATCACTTCATCAACTTGTTCTATCCAAACTTCTGTCTTTCATGTTTTTTTTCTTCTTCTACTCAAGAAAATCAAGATATTATGATAATGTATTTTCCTGTTTCACTCATTAGTTCAAAATGCTTCCTTTTTGAAAAAATATTTTGCAACATTTACTTAATTAAGAGTGACAATACTCACCTAAAAAGAAAATGCAAATGTATGATGAAATTTATGATGGGTCTAAACATTCAATTTATCTTCTTCTTTGTTTATGTTTGACACGAACACTGCATGAGCTGCACGTCATCAATAACAACATGTTTTTAGACCTTTCCTATGCATGCATCTGTTCACAACAGGTTATTATAATGCAAGAACAAGACTTTCAAGGCCTGTCTGCACATGCAACACCACTACTGCTGGTGGACTGAAACATGCCTGTGGGCTCTTGGTCTGTAAATGAAGGACTGTTAAATAATGGGAGGAATACCATTATTAAAAAAACGTTCAATACAAAAAACAACTGGACTTTATTTGTAACAGAAGACGTTTCGCTCATCATCCAAGGAGCTTTCTCAATTCAATGAGCAGTGAGTGTGGGATTCAGATTATAAAGGCTGAGTGAGATAAGAGACAAGCCGAAAGAAAGAGGACTTAACCACGCTGTTGATATGACAGTCAAGTTTCAGCCAGGGGTCCATTTTCACTCCTAGATTTGTCACAATCGATTTTTCACATGGGGCCAAAGAGGAGTTAGCAACAATAATGTCAGAGAAATATTTTGCTCTGGCTGTTTTCACAGCTCGTTGATAGCGATGTCTCTCAGTATATCAAAAGAGACTTGGAGTTTGTCCTTTCTCCACTTGCGTTCATTTCTCCTGCATTCCTGCCTAATGGCACGTGTCAACCATGATCTTGGCTTAGATCGTCTGGTTTTATTTGGAGCCACATCATTCAAAACAGTGTTGCACAAAGAATCAAAATATAAGGAAAGCTCCTCAGTGCTGAGAGACAGAGAACTGTGAAGCTAAACAATACCATCCACCCATTATCTTATACCCGCTTCTTCCATTTTGGGTCACAGGGGTTGCCAGTGACCATATCCAGAAATCACTGTGCGAGGGGCGGGATACACCCTGCAGATCTCCAGTCCATCACAGGGACACATAGAGACAAACAAAACAATCAACCATTCACTCTCTCTCACCTAGAGACAATTTAGAGTTACCAATCAACCTAACATGCATTCAAACTCCACCCAGAAAGACCCCCAGACTGGGATTTGAACCGAGGACCTTCTTGCTTAGAGGCAGCAGCTCTACCAGTTGTGCTACCCTGCTGCCTTATCTGATTTCATTCTAGGCAATTTAGGTAATAGAAAATGTTCAATTTTTGCATTTAGTGCACTTTTTAAATGTTTACCAAACTTTCAGTTACTTGAATTTTCACTTAAGGGTCGGAGGTTCATTTCCTGTTGCAAGATGTTCTTTTTTTAACTCAATATAATCATTGATTTAAAAAATGTTTTTTAATTAGTTGTGTTTTGAGAGGAAAATGTCACAACAACCACATATTAAAGAATACTTAGATGAAAAATAAAATAAATTAATATTTTCTTGGGGGTTGCTATGACTTTTCCTGGTGAAGCTCTAGCAACCCCTGGTGCCGCCTATGGTGCCTGCAGGTTGGCAAGCCAATGTAGCTCATTGGGCTGAGTTTGACCAAGTAAAGCTGTGGGTGCAAGTTCAGTCACATGGGCGTAGCCAGAATTTTATGGGGGCGGTTCGTTTTAAATAAGAAGTTGACCAACCCAAATTAATGTGCCTGGATAGGTCATTCAGTCCCAAAGCTCATGGGTTCAAGTCCCGTATGGTAAAATGTTTTTTTTTTTTAAATTCATTCCAGATTAAAAAAGCACAAGAAAACTATTTACAAAACAGCAAGAAATAAAACTATGCATTAAATGAAAGGAATCAGACGAAGAAAATAATCTTATCTGCCCCTTCTCAAACTATTTTTTTTTTCAAACACTCTTTTATTGGATAAAAAAAGAAGAATGTGTTAACCACAGGCATATTAACTACTTTTTTTATCCAATAAAAGACAAATGTAAAATTAGTTGTTTGAATCGAGTGTTTGAAAAAAAAATTGTTTGAGAAGGGGCAGATAAGATTATTTTCTTCTTCTGCTTCTCAAACTTTTTTTTTCAGAAACAGATCCTGTCTAACACTGAATGTTAGGAAACGCCTTGTATCTGTGACTTTCCTTCCCTCCATTGATTACGGTGACATTATCTACATGAATGCCAAATCCCATTAAACAAACTCCTGAGGACTCTGCTCAAAAATGCGACCCGTTTCTTTCGTCATTTAAAAACAAAGTTGACACTATCAGATCTCAGCTTCACAACCTCCCTGTTCTTAGTGTGCCATCTACCCGTCTGCATTCTGGGACCCTAAACAGCTTTGATGAAGTTGTTCAGAGTGAGGTGGAGGCCATCATCAAGAAAATGAAGCCTTCATCCTGCGCCCTGGATCCTTTCCCCTCGTCTCTCATAAAAACCAATCACTCTGCAATAGGCCCACTAATCACTCAAATAATAAATCAGTCTCTACAATCTGGTCATGTTCCACTGCCTCTAAAAACTGCCATCATTAGGCCTCTTCTGAAAAAATCTAATTTGGATCCCGACATTTTTTCTAATTACCGCCCAATTTCACACCTCCCTTTTCTGTCTAAAGTGCTGGAAAAAGCTGTTGCTGCTCAGCTGCAGGACCACCTACAACAACACTCCCTGTATGAGAAGTTCCAGTCTGGATTCAGGGCAGCTCACAGTACAGAGACTGCATTGCTGAGAGTTACCAATGATGTCCTCTTGGCTGCTGACACTGGCTCTCCCTCCATCCTTGTCCTCCTTGACCTCACTGCAGCCTTCGACACTGTGGACCATAGTATCCTCCTCCACCGTCTTCATGTGGAGGTCGGTCTCTGCGACACCGTCCTGGACTGGTTCAAATCTTTCCTCTCCAATAGGCTGGAATGTGTTAGTCTTGGCAACGCCACGTCCCAGACAGTCTGTGTCTCCTGTGGTGTCCCTCAGGGGTCGGTTCTGGGGCCCCTGCTGTTTTCCCTTTACATGCTGCCTTTAGGTCAAATTATTAATCAGTTCAACATTTCTTTTCACTGTTATGCCGACGATACACAGCTTTACATCAGGACTGGAGCATCCTCATCTTCCACCTTGTCATCTCCATCTTCACTCACTGCCCTCTCTGCCTGCCTGGAGGCAATTAGGGCATGGATGAATCAGAACTTTCTTCAATTAAACTGCTCCAAGACTGAGGCCATACTGATTGGCACCCCTCACCAGGTACAAACATCTCCTATAACAACACTTTCCTTTTCTGGACAAGACATCCCCCTCTCCACCTCTGTTACTAATCTTGGAATAAAAATGGACTCCAATCTTACATTTGAAAATCACATTAAGCTTCTGTTTAAAACTTGCTTCTTCCATCTTCGAAACATCTCCAGACTTCGCCCATCCCTAACTTTTTCCGATGCTGAGAAGCTCGTCCATGCTTTTGTCTCCTCCAGGCTCGACTACTGCAACTCCCTGTTTATTGGAATCCCTGGCAAAAACCTTCAGAAACTTCAATATATTCAAAACAGTGCAGCAAGGATCTTGTTGAGAGTTCGTAAATTTGAACATATTACGCCCATTCTCCATAACCTTCATTGGCTTCCTGTCGCCTACAGAATTCAGTACAAAACTGCTCTCATTACAAAGTCAAAGTCAAAGTCAACTTTATTGTCAGATCTGCAATATGTACAGTGCAGGACATACACAGGACCGAAATTGCGTTTCTCTCAGTCCCTCGGTGCAACAGTAAACATCTAAACATTGAAACACTGAAACATATAATAATAGACATAAGCATAAAAATAGTAAAACTAACACTGTCCTGAGTTTTTTCATAGTGGTATAAAAAAAGAGTATAAAAAGTATAACTAAAATAAACTAAAGGTTTCTAGCATTGACATTTGCAAAGTGGCAAAGCAGCGTATGAGTCAATGTACACAGTATATGTATGAGGTAGTAGTTGATGTTGTTGTAGAGGCAAAAAGTGGCATATGCAGTAAGGCACATTGGGCATCCCTAAATAAGACCGTTCAGAGCACACTGTATATGTATCAGCAGTGGTGTAGATATTAGAGTAGTGTAAATAAATGTAAACAGTAGTAATTACATGTAAGCAGTAGTAATAAAAGTAAACAGTATTAATAAATGTAAACAGAGAATGTAAACAGTATTATGATTATAGGCAGTGATGTAATACAGACATTAGTGCAAGTATGAGAAGTAGTGCAAACTGTATGAGCACATGACCGAGAGTTTAGTGAAAACCCGTTTGGTGACACAGAGTCTAGTGTTAAAAACTTTGTGTTGAGTGATAGTATGTGAGAAAGTTTTAGTGTTAAGGCAGTTCAAATGGGAGGGGAGGCAGAGCAGGCACATCAATGCTTACACGGAACTTCACCAGACTATCTAAAGGACATTCTTATTCCATACTCATCCACCCGGTCTCTGCAGTCACAGGACAGTAATCTCCTTCACATTCCGAGAACCAAATTAAGGACCATGGGAGACCGGGCTTTCAGTGTGGCTGCCCCCGCCTGTGGAACTCTCTTCCTGACTGTCTGAGAGCCCCACAGTCACTGGTTGACTTTAAGAGCGGCTTGAAGACCTTTCTTTTCGACCGAGCATACTCTACCTCCTCATGATTCTACTTTTGATCTTGGTTGATACTGTTATTGATTTTACTTGTTTTATTACTTGTTTTATTGACATTTAATTCTGTTGCACTTTGTAGCACTTTGAGATTTTCATTAATGAAAAGTGTGTTATAAATTGAATTAATTATTATTATTTTTATTATTATTATTATAATGCTCCTACAAGCACCCTGCACATGTTGGATGCTGTCTATCATGGTGCACTAAGATTCATAACTGGTTGTGATTATCATACCCACCACTGCACCCTGTATTCACTGGTTAACTGGACATCATTAACCTCACGCAGACTCTTCCACTGGTACATTTTCATCTTTAAATCACTTCTTGGTCTGCTGCCTTCATACATCTCCTCCTACATGTCTCTGCGTGAGTGCAGCTACAGCGTGCGCTCTCAGGACATGATTACCTGCAGTGTTCTGTCAGTGAGGACTGAACTTGGCAAAAGGGCCTTCTCCTACTCCGCTCCTGCTTCCTGGAATATCTTACAAAAAGATCAGAAGCTCTCGACCTTGATTTCTCTAAATTGCTTTAAAGGAGACCACATATTCAAAATTCACTTTTTAATGTTTTTTTTACTCAACTTTGGGTATTTACTTCATAAAAAAACAGTCCTAAGGCCAAAAAAATGCACCCAGTGGTTTATTTACTCTAAGTAGATTTATTTATCTTTGATAAATACACTTCGTTTCCCACTTCCTGCGGTTTGTGACGTCACAAACCGCAGCCAACCACCTCAAACCTGAGTCCAGCCCCTCACCTAGCAACCCCTGGTTAGGCTCAACCCACTTCTGTATTAAACACATGACTGTTGTTTTTCATGATTTCATCTCATCTTTTGTTTATATGTTCTTAATTTCATGTGTACAGCACTTTGTTGCAGCTGTGTTTTTTTTAAATGGCTTTATAAATAAAGTATAATTGTTATTTTTATGTTTTAGTTCAATTTTTAGTGTATTTGCGATCGCTCCCAACGCGCAGCCGGCAAAAATTAAACGAGCGGACCCCCGGCGTAGGGACCGGCGGCAACGGGACCCTCTTCTGGCGCGATGGAGCGGAGCTTCAACTGTACAGCCTCGCAGCAGCCTCGCAGCAGCGAGGACCTTCTCCTTACGGATTAATTTACGGGAGACACTTGGTGAACTTTGTGTTGTCTTGACTGGAACAGCGATAACTCCCAAAATCGCCGCGTGCAACGAGCGGAGCTGGCGAACACCGGAAGAGGAACAAGCTAACATTAGCATCGGATTCGGGTGGTCTCATGCTAAAAGAAACAAATATGTTGGACTCCTGCAGGAACCAATGCAGACATGTTCCTGTTTTTAGTTTTCTGCATTTGCCTTATAATTCAGCTGTTTTGCTACTTTGACATCTTTTTATAACTTGTTATAAAATCTGTATGCCTATTATGATTGTCTAATGTTGTTGTCGCTGTTGTCATCATTTTTTGTTGAAACCAGGTCTCTCTTGTAAATGAGTCCTCAAGGCTCAATGGGATTAACCTGTCTAAATAAAGGTTGAATGAATTTCTAGACTGAACCGTTAATTGTCAACAACCCGGATGGCTAACTGAATCAGCTAAGTTTTTTTTTCTATGACCACACTATGTGTCTTTCGACATGGTTGTTTAAGAGATGAGAAGCAACTCATTGCACCACTGGTTAAATAACGTTTTGCCAGCTGAAAGATAATTGCCCATGCAGTAATTATTCAATAGGAGGCTCGTAACTATTATCTTTATTAAAATTAATACTTCTACTACCAACAAAACATCAGAATTTACACAAATAACACAAAATCAAATTTATGTGATTTAATTTCTTTTCAAGAAGAAGCCATCACAAGTTGTTGAAATTACAAAAATGTCGACCAGCATGCAGGGGTTGTGTGCACATGAAGCCTCGAGAAATTAGTCTATTTTTGAACCAGTTGGAATGAATGTGTCATGGCTTCACGAAGCTTCATCTGGCCATCACTAATTACAATGCCCATATGAGAAGGACTCAGGATGAAGGGTCCAAGGCAAACTGAGGCTGGAGGACAAGGAAAACAGTTTCTCATCATGTAGCCTCTAGCGGACTTGGTCCTTAAAGGTTCAGTCTGCAGTTTCTGTAGAACATCAGCACTTAGAAAAAATTTCAACAAGCAAAGCATTCTGATCCCTCCCCCTCAGAGCCATATATGGCTCTGCCCCCTTGTGGTCTGTTAAAATTCAAATTCAAGCTCTGTTTTTATTGGCTGATTCAAATTCAAGCTCGGTTTTTATTGGCTGGTTACAAACTTTGTTTTTATTGGCTGGAAAATGGCGGGTCACTTTTTCTTTTTAGAAATGCTTATTTACCACCTGGAGAAGCAAGGGGACAATATTTTTTTTAGTTTTTTTCAGAGATTATCTCTCTAACATCAATCTAGTGACAGAGTGAAGAAATAAGTTAAAAATATATTGTTAGAAAAGTTACATATAGCAGCTTTAAATACAACACATGGTTCATTAGAAATGAGCCACAGGAGAAACTCCTCCCTGCCACTCAGAAGCAGCAAAAGAGTAGTGTGAAAAAAAAATGGAATCTCTACATTTGTTTAAAAAAATGAATGAAAGCAAATATATATATATATATATATATA
>JBBPBX010019782.1:0-15103 GCA_038048925.1 Garcialebias charrua | reverse complement strand
ATGATGAGTACAATTAATGGACTAAGTTTTCCCTCGCCCGGACGCGGGTCACCGGGGCCCCACTCTGGAGCCAGGCCCGGAGGTGGGGCACGCTGGCGAGCGCCTGGTGGCCGGGCTTTTACCCATGGAGCCCGGCCGGGCACAGCCCGAAGAGGAGACGTGGGTCCCCCTTCCCATGGGCTCACCACCTGTGGGAGGGGCCAAAGGGGTCGGGTGCAATGTGAGATGGGTGGTGGCCGAGGGCGGGGACCCTGGCGGTCTGATCCTCGGCTACAGAAGCTGGCCATTGGGACATGGAATGTCACCTCTCTGGTGGGGAAGGAGCCTGAGCTAGTGTGTGAGGTTGAGAGTTCCGACTAGAAATAGTCGGACTCACCTCAACGCATGGCTCTGGCTCTGGAACCAGTTTCCTTGAGAGGGGTTGGACACTCTTCCACTCTGGAGTTGCCCCTGGTGAGAGGCGCCGAGCAGGAGTGGGCATACTGGTTGCCCCCCATCTTGGTGCCTGTACGTTGGGGTTCACCCCGGTGAACGAGAGGGTAGCCTCCCTTCGCCTACGTGTGGGGGGACGGGCTCTGACTGTTGTTTGTGCCTATGCACCAAACGGCAGCTCAGACTACCCACCCTTTTTGGAGTCCTTGGAGGGGGTATTGGAGAGTGCGCCTCCTGGGGACTCCCTTGTTCTACTGGGGGACTTCAACGCTCACGTGGGCAATGACAGTGAGACCTGGAGGGGTGTGGTTGGGAGGAACGGCCCCCCTGATCTGAACCAGAGTGGTGTTCTGTTATTGGACTTCTGTGCTCGTCATGGATTGTCCATAACGAACACCATGTTTAAGCATAAGGGTGTCCATATGTGCTCTTGGCACCAGGACACCCTAGGTCGCAGTTCGATGATCGACTTTGTTGTCGTCTCATCTGATCTGCGGCCGCATGTCTTGGACACTCGGGTGAAGAGAGGGGCGGAGCTGTCAACTGACCACTACCTGGTGGTGAGTTGGCTCCGATGGTGGGGGAGGATGCCGGTCAGACCTGGCAGACCCAAACGTATTGTGAGGGTCTGCTGGGAACGTCTGGCAGAGTCTCCCGTAAGACGGAGCTTTAACTCCCACCTCCGGGAGAGCTTTGAACACGTTCCGAGGGAGGCGGGGGACATGGAGTCCGAGTGGGCCGTGTTCCGCGCCTCTATTGTCGAGGCAGCTTATCGGAGCTGTGGCCGCAAGGTTGTTGGTGCCTGTCGTGGTGGCAACCCTCGAACCCGGTGGTGGACACCGGCAGTGAGGGATGCTGTCAGGCTGAAGAAGGAGTCCTATTGGGCCTTTTTGGCTTGTGGGACCCCGGAAGCAGCTGATAGGTACCGGCAGTCCAAGCGGCATGCGGCTCGGGTGGTTGCTGAGGCAAAAACTCGGGCGTGGGAGGAGTTCGGAGAGGCCATGGAGAATGACTTCCGTACGGCTTCGAGGCGATTCTGGTCCACCATCCGGCGTCTCAGGGGGGGAAAGAGGTACGCGACCAACACCATTTATGGTGGGGGTGGCGTGCTGCTGACCTCAACTCGGGATGTTGTGAGTCGGTGGGCGGAATACTTCGAAGACCTCCTCAATCCTACTGGCACGTCTTCCACTGAGGAAGCGGAGCCTGGGGACTTTGGGTCGGGTTCTCCGATCTCTGGTGCTGAGGTCGCCGAGGTGGTTAAAAAGCTCCGCGGTGGCAAGGCTCCGGGGGTGGATGAGATTCGCCCGGAGTTCCTTAGGGCTCTGGATGTTGTAGGGTTGTGTTGGCTTACGCGACTCTGCAATATCGCGTGGACATCGGGGGCAGTTCCCTTGGATTGGCAGACTGGGGTGGTGGTTCCCCTATTCAAAAAGGGGGACCGTAGGGTGTGTTCCAACTATAGGGGGATCACACTCTTAAGCCTCCCTGGTAAGGTCTATTCAGGGGTTCTGGGGCCTCATGTATCAAAGACTTGCGTGGATTTCTTACTGAAAAGTGACGTACGGTCAAATCCAGAAAAGTGTCTACGCACAAAAAAATCCAGATTTATCAAGCTGTGCGTACACCGGTATCCACGCACATTCCTTTTGTACATCACAATGAACGTGGAACTGAGCGCACGTCAGACACCTCCCCTGACACGCCTTCATTTACATATGTTAAACAGATGCAAATTACTTCCTGCATGTGTGAAGGACATGTTTGTTTGATCCCTGCGCGATCAGAAATCATTTCTAGATTCAGGAAAACAATGGATTTAATATAATATGAGTGAGGACAAACATCCTAAGTAAGAATAGTAATAAACTGTGTTCATCACGCAAAGAACGAGTGATTGTGTTGTGTTGTGTTGTGTGATTCGTGTGCGCGCACCGTGCTGCTGTCAGGTGCGCCACCGGCTCATTCATTCATTCTGAGTGAAAATATTAACTTTGCGCACGAGTTAATTACCATAATTACTGTAAACACAGAGGAACTTACTTGGATGTTTGCTAGAACATAGATCTTCGTTTATTTAATACTGTAGATGATATGAAGAAACGAGTCTCTGCATCTCGCAGCAGCCTCGCAGCAGCGAGGACCTTCTCCTTACGGATTAATTTACGGGAGACACTTGGTGAACTTTGTGTTGTCTTGACTGGAACAGCGTTAACTCCCAAAATCGCCGCGTGCAACAAGCGGAGCTGGCGAACACCGGAAGAGGAACAAGCTAACATTAGCATCGGATTCGGGTGGTCTCATGCTAAAAGAAACAAATATGTTGGACTCCTGGCAGGAACCAATGCAGACATGTTCCTGTTTTTAGTTTTCTGCATTTGCCTTATAATTCAGCTGTTTTGCTACTTTGACATCTTTTTATAACTTGTTATAAAAATCTGTATGCCTATTATGATTGTCTAATGTTGTTGTCGCTGTTGTCATCATTTTTTGTTGAAACCAGGTCTCTCTTGTAAATGAGTCCTCAAGGCTCAATGGGATTAACCTGTCTAAATAAAGGTTGAATGAATTTCTAGACTGAACCGTTAATTGTCAACAACCCGGATGGCTAACTGAATCAGCTAAGTTTTTTTTTCTATGACCACACTATGTGTCTTTCGACATGGTTGTTTAAGAGATGAGAAGCAACTCATTGCACCACTGGTTAAATAACGTTTTGCCAGCTGAAAGATAATTGCCCATGCAGTAATTATTCAATAGGAGGCTCGTAACTATTATCTTTATTAAAATTAATACTTCTACTACCAACAAAACATCAGAATTTACACAAATAACACAAAATCAAATTTATGTGATTTAATTTCTTTTCAAGAAGAAGCCATCACAAGTTGTTGAAATTACAAAAATGTCGACCAGCATGCAGGGGTTGTGTGCACATGAAGCCTCGAGAAATTAGTCTATTTTTGAACCAGTTGGAATGAATGTGTCATGGCTTCACGAAGCTTCATCTGGCCATCACTAATTACAATGCCCATATGAGAAGGACTCAGGATGAAGGGTCCAAGGCAAACTGAGGCTGGAGGACAAGGAAAACAGTTTCTCATCATGTAGCCTCTAGCGGACTTGGTCCTTAAAGGTTCAGTCTGCAGTTTCTGTAGAACATCAGCACTTAGAAAAAATTTCAACAAGCAAAGCATTCTGATCCCTCCCCCTCAGAGCCATATATGGCTCTGCCCCCTTGTGGTCTGTTAAAATTCAAATTCAAGCTCTGTTTTTATTGGCTGATTCAAATTCAAGCTCGGTTTTTATTGGCTGGTTACAAACTTTGTTTTTATTGGCTGGAAAATGGCGGGTCACTTTTTCTTTTTAGAAATGCTTATTTACCACCTGGAGAAGCAAGGGGACAATATTTTTTTTAGTTTTTTTCAGAGATTATCTCTCTAACATCAATCTAGTGACAGAGTGAAGAAATAAGTTAAAAATATATTGTTAGAAAAGTTACATATAGCAGCTTTAAATACAACACATGGTTCATTAGAAATGAGCCACAGAAACTCCTCCCTGCCACTCAGAAGCAGCAAAAGAGTAGTGTGAAAAAAAAATGGAATCTCTACATTTGTTTAAAAAAATGAATGAAAGCAAATATATATATATATATATATTTCCCTCGCCCGGACCCGGGTCACCGGGGCCCCACTCTGGAGCCAGGCTGGGGCAAGCCAGGTGGGGCACGCTGGCGAGCGCCTGGTGGCCGGGCTTTTACCCATGGAGCCCGGCCGGGCACAGCCCGAAGAGGAGACGTGGGTCCCCCTTCCCATGGGCTCACCACCTGTGGGAGGGGCCAAAGGGGTCGGGTGCAATGTGAGATGGGTGGTGGCCGAGGGCGGGGACCCTGGCGGTCTGATCCTCGGCTACAGAAGCTGGCCATTGGGACATGGAATGTCACCTCTCTGGTGGGGAAGGAGCCTGAGCTAGTGTGTGAGGTTGAGAGGTTCCGACTAGAAATAGTCGGACTCACCTCAACGCATGGCTCTGGCTCTGGAACCAGTTTCCTTGAGAGGGGTTGGACACTCTTCCACTCTGGAGTTGCCCCTGGTGAGAGGCGCCGAGCAGGAGTGGGCATACTGGTTGCCCCCCATCTTGGTGCCTGTACGTTGGGGTTCACCCCGGTGAACGAGAGGGTAGCCTCCCTTCGCCTACGTGTGGGGGGACGGGCTCTGACTGTTGTTTGTGCCTATGCACCAAACGGCAGCTCAGACTACCCACCCTTTTTGGAGTCCTTGGAGGGGGTATTGGAGAGTGCGCCTCCTGGGGACTCCCTTGTTCTACTGGGGGACTTCAACGCTCACGTGGGCAATGACAGTGAGACCTGGAGGGGTGTGGTTGGGAGGAACGGCCCCCCTGATCTGAACCAGAGTGGTGTTCTGTTATTGGACTTCTGTGCTCGTCATGGATTGTCCATAACGAACACCATGTTTAAGCATAAGGGTGTCCATATGTGCTCTTGGCACCAGGACACCCTAGGTCGCAGTTCGATGATCGACTTTGTTGTCGTCTCATCTGATCTGCGGCCGCATGTCTTGGACACTCGGGTGAAGAGAGGGGCGGAGCTGTCAACTGACCACTACCTGGTGGTGAGTTGGCTCCGATGGTGGGGGAGGATGCCGGTCAGACCTGGCAGACCCAAACGTATTGTGAGGGTCTGCTGGGAACGTCTGGCAGAGTCTCCCGTAAGACGGAGCTTTAACTCCCACCTCCGGGAGAGCTTTGAACACGTTCCGAGGGAGGCGGGGGACATGGAGTCCGAGTGGGCCGTGTTCCGCGCCTCTATTGTCGAGGCAGCTTATCGGAGCTGTGGCCGCAAGGTTGTTGGTGCCTGTCGTGGTGGCAACCCTCGAACCCGGTGGTGGACACCGGCAGTGAGGGATGCTGTCAGGCTGAAGAAGGAGTCCTATTGGGCCTTTTTGGCTTGTGGGACCCCGGAAGCAGCTGATAGGTACCGGCAGTCCAAGCGGCATGCGGCTCGGGTGGTTGCTGAGGCAAAAACTCGGGCGTGGGAGGAGTTCGGAGAGGCCATGGAGAATGACTTCCGTACGGCTTCGAGGCGATTCTGGTCCACCATCCGGCGTCTCAGGGGGGGAAAGAGGTACGCGACCAACACCATTTATGGTGGGGGTGGCGTGCTGCTGACCTCAACTCGGGATGTTGTGAGTCGGTGGGCGGAATACTTCGAAGACCTCCTCAATCCTACTGGCACGTCTTCCACTGAGGAAGCGGAGCCTGGGGACTTTGGGTCGGGTTCTCCGATCTCTGGTGCTGAGGTCGCCGAGGTGGTTAAAAAGCTCCGCGGTGGCAAGGCTCCGGGGGTGGATGAGATTCGCCCGGAGTTCCTTAGGGCTCTGGATGTTGTAGGGTTGTGTTGGCTTACGCGACTCTGCAATATCGCGTGGACATCGGGGGCAGTTCCCTTGGATTGGCAGACTGGGGTGGTGGTTCCCCTATTCAAAAAGGGGGACCGTAGGGTGTGTTCCAACTATAGGGGGATCACACTCTTAAGCCTCCCTGGTAAGGTCTATAGGTCTATTCAGGGGTTCTGGGGCCTCATGTATCAAAGACTTGCGTGGATTTCTTACTGAAAAGTGACGTACGGTCAAATCCAGAAAAGTGTCTACGCACAAAAAAATCCAGATTTATCAAGCTGTGCGTACACCGGAATCCACGCACATTCCTTTTGTACATCACAATGAACGTGGAACTGAGCGCACGTCAGACACCTCCCCTGACACGCCTTCATTTACATATGTTAAACAGATGCAAATTACTTCCTGCATGTGTGAAGGACATGTTTGTTTGATCCCTGCGCGATCAGAAATCATTTCTAGATTCAGGAAAACAATGGATTTAATATAATATGAGTGAGGACAAACATCCTAAGTAAGAATAGTAATAAACTGTGTTCATCACGCAAAGAACGAGTGATTGTGTGTCGGTATTCGTGTGCGCGCACCGCTGCTGTCAGGTGCGCCACCGGCTCATTCATTCATTCTGAGTGAAAATATTAACTTTGCGCACGAGTTAATTACCATAATTACTGTAAACACAGAGGAACTTACTTGGATGTTTGCTAGAACATAGATCTTCGTTTATTTAATAGATGATATGAAGAAACGAGTCTCTGCGTCTCAGTGGAGACTTTTCATGACATGACGTGATGTTGGAGTCTCCAAAGCGCGCGCTGCAGCCTTGTGCGCAATCTGTCTGTCTGTGAAGCTTTTACAGTACTCCCATACAAGTTATAAATGGTGTACTTTCACGTGTCATTTTGGAGACATCTACAATAAACACAGATAATGACACACCTCCACTGCCGTGTAACACCGGCGAGGGTGCACGCGCGCTCAAAGCGCGACCATAACTCAGCCTTTGGGATCATATGGATGAGACCATTCCATTGGACATGAATCGGCTTTGTGTGGACTGGACTGGCACAGCCCTGATCGACCTGCCAGCTCCCTCTAAGCTCCTGTGGAACCCCAGTTTCTGCACGTGCACGCGTGATGCGCGGCCCCTGTGTTGCGCCAGTGCGCATGCAGTGCCAAACTGAAAAATGATTATTTCTGAAAACGGCTGATAAGCCATATCCTAGATCAGAGAATTATATCTGTTTATAAATAAATGCTCTGCGTGTTACACTATCTATATCCTCCAGTAAGGCTGAATGTATCCGTTCCTGTTACATTTATTTTTTGCACAACTTTGCGCGTCCATGTGGATGTACTTGTTAATCGTGTGTTTGGTGGGAATATTAATCATTTTCACATCATGAACAGTTAATAGTAATAATAATAATAATAATAATAATAATAATAATAATAATAATAATAATGAATTCAATTTATAACGCACCTTTCATTAATGGAAATCTCAAAGTGCTACAAAGTGCAACAGAATTAAATGTCGATAAAACAAATAATAAAACAGTTAAAATCAACAACAGTATCAACTAAGATCAAAAGTAGAATCATGAGGAGGAAGAGTATGCTCGGTTAAAAAGAAAGGTCTTCAAGCCGCTCTTAAAGTCAACCACAGACTGTGGGGCTTCAGTTTCTCAGAAGCACCTGTAAGTGTCGCCAAAGGAACAAGAACCACAGAAACGTGCGTACGCAAGCAGGGGAGCTGGCGTGGAAATGTACGTGGATGCGCAGATATTCACGTTCATTTCAGTTTTGATACATACGGGGTTTTGCGTGGAAAGTGACGTGCGCAATGTTTTTGTGCGCACGCACGGTTGATACATGAGGCCCCTGGAGAGGAGGGTCCGTCGGATAGTCGAACCTCGGATTCAGGAGGAGCAGTGTGGTTTTCGTGCTGGTCGTGGAACACTGGACCAGCTCTACACCCTCAACAGGGTCCTGGAGGGTGCGTGGGAGTTTGCCCAACCAGTTTACATGTGCTTTGTGGACTTGGAGAAGGCATTCGACCGCGTCCCTCGGGGGGTTCTGTGGGGGGTACTCCGGGAGTATGGGGTACCAGGTCCTTTGATAAGGGCTGTTAGGTCCCTGTACGACCGGTGTCAGAGCTTGGTCCGCATTGCCGGCAGTAAGTCAGGCTCGTTTCCGGTGAGAGTTGGACTCCGCCAAGGTTGCCCTTTGTCACCGATTCTGTTCATAACTTTTATGGACAGAATTTCTAGGCGCAGCCAAGGTGTTGAGAGGATCCGTTTTGGTGACCTTAGAATCGCTTCTCTGTTTTTTGCAGATGATGTGGTCCTACTGGCTTCATCAGTTCGTGATTTACAACTTTCACTGGAGCGGTTTGCAGCCGAGTGTGATGCGGCCGGGATGAGGATCAGTTCCTCCAAATCCGAGGCCATGGTCTTGAGCCGGAAAAGGGTAGCATGCCCTCTCCGGGTCGGGGAGGAGGTCCTGCCCCAAGTGGAGGAGTTTAAGTATCTCGGGATCTTGTTCACGAATGAGGGAAAACTGGAGCGTGAGATCGATAGGCGGATAGGTGCAGCGTCCGCAGTGAAGCGGGCGCTGTACCGGTCTGTCGTGGTGAAGAGAGAGCTGAGTCAAAAGGCAAAGCTCTCAATTTACCGATCGATCTACGTTCCCACCCTCATCTATGGTCATGAGCTTTGGGTTATGACCGAAAGAACAAGATCTCGGATACAAGCGGCTGAAATGAGTTTTCTCCGCAGGGTGGCTGGACTCTCCCTTAGAGATAGGGTGAGAAGCTCAGTCATCCGGGAGGGACTCGGAGTAGAGCCGCTGCTTCTCCACATCGAGAGGAGCCAGTTGAGGTGGCTCGGGCATCTGGTTAGGATGCCTCCTGGACGCCTCCCTGGTGAGGTGTTCCGGGCATGTCCCACCGGGAGGAGACCCAGAGGAAGACCCAGGACGCGCTGGAGGGACTATGTTTCTCGGCTGGCCTGGGAACGCCTTGGGATTCCCCCGGAGGAGCTGCTCCAAGTGGCTGGGGAGAGGGAAGTCTGGGCCTCCCTACTTAGGCTGCTACCCCCGCGACCCGACCCCGGATAAGCGGAAGAAGATGGATGGATGGATGGATGGATGGATATATATATATATATATATATATATATATATATATATATACATATATATATAATACATATATATATATATATATATATATATATATATATATATATATATATATATATATATATATATATATTAATGGTGTCGAAATTAGCGCGTTAATTATTTGCGTTATTTTATTTATTATGACGCGTTAAAATAAAATAACGCAACGATTATTTTGAAAAGCTCCCCCCGGATGCCGAATCTCACTTCCGGTTTCCGCTTGCTAACGCTGTTAGCGCAGGCACCGTACCTGCACTCACATGCGATCACTGGACTTCTGCTAGCAATGATAACTATTTGGGTGTCACGGCTCACTTTATTGATGACAGCTGGAGCCTGCACTCCTTTGTTTTAACTGTGAGTAAATCTACCGAGCGCCACTAAGCAGAGGCATGCGCGCAGCACGTCCAGCGGCCGCACACGAATGGAACATTGAGAAAAAAACAACAACGCTCGGGACAGACGGTGAAATCCCCCTGCTCACAGAAGCTGAGCTTGGAAAGCTGAAAAAGTTGGAGGAGCTACCTGAGCCATGCAGGTACGGTTTTATTTCTTTTTCTTTGTAGTTAACTTGATATTGGTTTAGTCAGTGGGTCAGTTAAGCTGTGTAAATAAACAAACCAAGTGTGTGTGTGTTTTTCTGCACAATTAAATTATTAAAAATTTATGATTTGGTTGAATATAGTATTTTACAAGTCATGTATAAAACTCATTAACAATATTACCCCCAAATATTCAATTAAAAGGAGTTTAAAAAAAGTCAATAATAAATTAAAAAAATAAAATATAATTCTTCTTTCTGCTCCCTTTTCATTCAGTGTTTTTCTTTTTGATGAATTTGCTTTTTTATTCTAAATGAATGAATAAATGAATTAAATTAAATAAAAGCTCTAATGAATTTTTTTTCAGTCAACCTTTACTTACACAGGTTAGTCTCAATGAGCCTCAAGGACTCATTTACAAGAGAGACCTGATTATTGTTTATTATTTTGTGTTTTCACAGGTATGTTACAGAAACTGGGTGGACAGAACTACATCTCCTGTTCTGTGGTGCTGCCTGCCTTCTGCCACCTGTTCAGAGTCATGGAGCCTTCAGATGATGATACTGTCAACATACTGCGATTCAAGAAGGCCTTTTGTGAAGACCTGGCTCAACGAAAGAAGAACTCCAATCTCACTTGGCTCAAGAATGCTACTGCACTTGATCCCAGGTTCAAGGACTTAAAATGCAAGTAATGTAGAGACTGGTTTGCCTTAGTAGCTGGATAAATGAAGAGGAGTAGATCTTATACATGTGGTTTAAAACAAAGCAGAAATGTTCTGTAAGGTTCTAAATCTCAGTTCACACTAATTCATACAGTTTATCAAACAGTAAAATATTTTGAACAACAAAATGAATGTTTGCTTTAGTTTTAGTTAGGTGCTGCATTTTCTTTACAAAATTATTTCAGTTTTTAAACACTGTGTGAAAGTAAAAACAATAAATGTTATGACTTAACTGATGAATGAATCCATCTTTATTAAAAGTTGCCTTAAAGTGTTTAATCGTGATTAATCGCGATTAATTTTAAAACTGATTTGCGATTAATTAGTTAATTTTTTTTAATCTATCAACACCCCTAATATATATATATATATATATATATATATATATATATATATATATATATATATATATATATATATATATACATACAAATTTTTATTTAAAAAAAAAGTTTGTCTGGCAGTCCTTCAGGATGAACTTCAGCAGAGCCTCATCCAGCATCTGCTTCCTGGAATCTTATTGGTTAGAAATGAGATAAAGAATAAATTAATAATCAATAAAGCAACTATGAGTAAGGTGTAGAATGGCTGTATACCTGAGTTTACCCTGAGTTTACCCCGAGTTTACCCTGGATGTACATGCGACTTTCTCATGTCTGGCCCTGTAATGCAGTGATCCTTGATATTATTTATTTATTTATTTATTTACAACTGACCACTACCTGGTGGTGAGTTGGCTCCGATGGTGGGTGAGGATGCCGGTCAGACCTGGCAGACCCAAACGTATTGTGAGGGTCTGCTGGGAACGTCTGGCAGAGTCTCCCGTAAGACGGAGCTTTAACTCCCACCTCCGGGAGAGCTTTGAACACGTTCCGAGGGAGGCGGGGGACATGGAGTCCGAGTGGGCCGTGTTCCGCGCCTCTATTGTCGAGGCAGCTTATCGGAGCTGTGGCCGCAAGGTTGTTGGTGCCTGTCGTGGTGGCAACCCTCGAACCCGGTGGTGGACACCGGCAGTGAGGGATGCTGTCAGGCTGAAGAAGGAGTCCTATTGGGCCTTTTTGGCTTGTGGGACCCCGGAAGCAGCTGATAGGTACCGGCAGTCCAAGCGGCATGCGGCTCGGGTGGTTGCTGAGGCAAAAACTCGGGCGTGGGAGGAGTTCGGAGAGGCCATGGAGAATGACTTCCGTACGGCTTCGAGGCGATTCTGGTCCACCATCCGGCGTCTCAGGGGGGGAAAGCGGTACGCGACCAACACCATTTATGGTGGGGATGGCGTGCTGTTGACCTCAACTCGGGATGTTGTGAGTCGGTGGGCGGAATACTTCGAAGACCTCCTCAATCCTACTGGCACGTCTTCCACTGAGGAAGCGGAGCCTGGGGACTTTGGGTCGGGCTCTCCAATCTCTGGTGCTGAGGTCGCCGAGGTGGTTAAAAAGCTCCGCGGTGGCAAGGCTCCGGGGGTGGATGAGATTCGCCCGGAGTTCCTTAGGGCTCTGGATGTTGTGGGGTTGTGTTGGCTTACGCGACTCTGCAATATCGCGTGGACATCGGGGGCAGTTCCCTTGGATTGGCAGACTGGGGTGGTGGTTCCCCTATTCAAAAAGGGGGACCGTAGGGTGTGTTCCAACTATAGGGGGATCACACTCTTAAGCCTCCCTGGTAATGGTAAATGGTAAATGGAGCTTATTTATATAGCGCTTTCCAGCCCCCTGTGAGGAGCCCCAAAGCGCTTTACAATACCAGCCATCCACCCATTCATTCACACATTCATACACCGGTAGTGGTAGCCTGCCTTGCAAGGCGCCATCCAGACCTACCGGGAGCAACTCGGGGTTAAGTGTCTTGCCCAGGGACACAACGACACATGGTGGGCGGACGCGGGATTCGAACCTCCAACCTTCCGATCGGGGGACGACTGCCATTACCACTACACCACGGCCGCCCTTGGTAAGGTCTATTCAGGGGTTCTGGGGCCTCATGTACAAAGACTTGCGTGGATTTCTTACTGAAAAGTGACGTACGGTCAAATCCAGAAAACTGCGTACGCACAAAAAAATCCAGATGTATCAAACTGTGCGTACGCCGGAATCCACGCACATTGCTTTTGTACATCACAATCAACGTGGAATTGAGCGCACATGAGAGAGTGGCCGACTCCGCCTTTGACACGCCTCCATATAAATATGCAAATTCATTTAAATATGCCCTGCACGTTAGGAATGTCGTCTTTGCTCTATTGCAAATCATGTCGAAACGTGGAAAAAAGAGGAACTTCACGGACTGTGAACTGGAGACACTTCTGAGTGACGTAGAGAGGCACAGAAAAAGGTTTTGTTTGGCACGCTCAGCGCACAACAAACCGTCCACTTTTAAATGAGAAGTTGACCAAGCTATTTTAACATGCCTAGATAGGTCACTGGATAGCGTGTTCGCCTTTCGTCCCAAACCTCATGAGTTCGATTCCCGCATGGTACAACGTTTCTTTTTTTAAAAATTCATTAAAGAACACAAGAAAACTATTTAGAAAGAACAACATGAAATGAAACAATACATGAAATGAAGGAAAAAGAGGATTTCTTGTGGTTTTAAAAAAAATAGTTTTCTTGTGTTCTTTAAATCTGGAATGAATTAAAAAAAGAAAAACGTTGTTTTCATTTAAATATACCCTGCAACAGAGGAATGTCGTCTTGTCCCATCATGTATCACGTTCTTCAACTGCTAAAAGCTAAAATGAACAAAAAACAAGAATTTAAGCTGTACAGAACTATTCAGTCTTTCTGTTTTTTATATTTTTTGCAGGTTATATTCTAATTGCGTCCATGTGGATGTAATAATTGTTAATCATGTGTGTTTGGTGGGAATAATAATTACTCTCCCATCATGAACAGTTTCTCAGAATCACCTCTATGTGTCGCCAATGGAACCTAAACCACAGAAACGTGCGTACGCCAGCCCTGGAGCTGGCGTGGGAATGCGCACATTTCCACGTTCAGTTCTGTTTTGATACATACGGAGTTTTGCGTGGATAGTGACGTACGCAAGGTTTTTGTGCGTACGCACCGTTGATACATGAGGCCCCTGGAGAGGAGGGTCCGTCGGATAGTCGAACCTCGGATTCAGGAGGAGCAGTGTGGTTTTCGTGCTGGTCGTGGAACACTGGACCAGCTCTACACCCTCAGCAGGGTCCTGGAGGGTGCGTGGGAGTTTGCCCAACCAGTTTACATGTGCTTTGTGGACTTGGAAAAGGCATTCGACCGCGTCCCTCGGGGGGTTCTGTGGGGGGTACTCCGGGAGTATGGGGTACCAGGCCCATTGATATGGGCTGTTAGGTCCCTGTACGACCGGTGTCAGAGCTTGGTCCGCATTGCCGGCAGTAAGTCAGGCTCGTTTCCGGTGAGAGTTGGACTCCGCCAAGGTTGCCCTTTGTCACCGATTCTGTTCATAACTTTTATGGACAGAATTTCTAGGCGCAGCCAAGGTGTTGAGAGGATCCGTTTTGGTGACCTTAGAATCGCTTCTCTGTTTTTTGCAGATGATGTGGTCCTACTGGCTTCATCAGTTCGTGATTTACAACTTTCACTGGAGCGGTTTGCAGCCGAGTGTGATGCGGCCGGGATGAGGATCAGTTCCTCCAAGTCCGAGGCCATGGTCTTGAGCCGGAAAAGGGTAGCATGCCCTCTCCGGGTCGGGGAGGAGGTCCTGCCCCAAGTGGAGGAGTTTAAGTATCTCGGGATCTTGTTCACGAATGAGGGAAAACTGGAGCGTGAGATCGATAGGCGGATAGGTGCAGCGTCCGCAGTGAAGCGGGCGCTGTACCGGTCTGTCGTGGTGAAGAGAGAGCTGAGTCAAAAGGCAAAGCTCTCAATTTACCGATCGATCTACGTTCCCACCCTCATCTATGGTCATGAGCTTTGGGTTATGACCGAAAGAACAAGATCTCGGATACAAGCGGCTGAAATGAGTTTTCTCCGCAGGGTGGCTGGACTCTCCCTTAGAGATAGGGTGAGAAGCTCAGTCATCCGGGAGGGACTCGGAGTAGAGCCGCTGCTTCTCCACATCGAGAGGAGCCAGTTGAGGTGGCTCGGGCATCTGGTTAGGATGCCTCCTGGACGCCTCCCTGGTGAGGTGTTCCGGGCATGTCCCACCGGGAGGAGACCCAGAGGAAGACCCAGGACGCGCTGGAGGGACTATGTTTCTCGGCTGGCCTGGGAACGCCTTGGGATTCCCCCAGAGGAGCTGCTCCAAGTGGCTGGGGAGAGGGAAGTCTGGGCCTCCCTACTTAGGCTGCTACCCCCGCGACCCGACCCCGGATAAGTGGAAGAAAATGGATGGATGGATATTTATTTATTTTTCTTCAAAAGATCCTGACAGATCAAAGTCAAGGAGAGAGCTGCGATATCACCCCCAAGTCACTCAAAAAAAATTTTGAACAACCCACCTATGAACAAAAACAAAACAAATCAACCAGCACATTATCTGTTTAAACAAAATGTATCTTAGTACTGAGATGAGAAGCTGTGGTGCATCATGTCCTTGACTTTCTTCATGTTGTATTTGTCATTTGTTGTTGCAGCCACAGTGAAACATTCAAGATGGACATGGACCAGTTGGTTTCTCTGTTTTTGCTTGATAGTGTTCATGGTGAAAAATGTTGACTCACAGGTGTAAACATTTCAGCTTTGAGCTATTACCCCAATCCCATGAAGAAAACACAAGTCATCAATAACAATGAGTACCAAAGTCCATGCTCAACAATGAATATTGTATGCTGTAATAATATGTGTACGGATGAAGATGCC
>JBBPBX010019781.1:0-22904 GCA_038048925.1 Garcialebias charrua | reverse complement strand
TCCACTGTTGTCATCACTCTTGGTCAAAACCAGGTCTTTCTTGTAAATGAGCCCCTGAGTCTCAATGGGATTAACATGTATAAGTAAAGGTTGAACAAATAAAAACAACTAAATATCACATGGCTAGCTTCAGAGACATTTTGACTGAGCTATAACCACTTTTGCATTTGCTCAATTTGATTAGCTGTAGCAGCCATTTTGACTCAGATGGACTCCCAAAGGTGTTCAGTTGTAGGTGCGCCTCCAGTGATTACTGTCGGAGAGTTTCAGCGAAAGCCATTTTGTGGTTCATGAGAAATTTTGCTAACAGACAAACTCCCACACAAGCATCATATCAGTTGTTTGTATTTCCATAACGTAGTCATTTTTTTTATCTCCACCTGGCCTTTTGTCTCTTACTAAACTCAAACCGATGAGAAACAGCTCACATTTCACTGAAATACAAAAAACCACCACAGAATGTGAACCCTCGTCTGTTTTCCGTTTACCTAAAATCTCAGTTAGTAGAAATGTTTTCAAGCACTCTCTGTTTCTTGCTTACAGCGTTGCTGTCACACCTTTAAGCCAGAACTTTTCCATCCACCCCCCCACAGCTGGAACATCGCAGCGACCGTGCGGTTAAACCTTAAGAAGCCTCTCCCTCCTATAATGACAGATCTTGGGAATTACTGAGCGCATGGGGGGAAATTGAACCCATACGGACACCTTTTGGAAGTTCTGCCACCTATTTCCATGCCAGAGTCTCGATTGGATTCTGGTCGGGGATGCTTTTCTCGAACCTCCGGCTGCTCGTCTGCGCCGTCGCCGATGAATGACATAATCGCTGCGAGTTTCGGCGCTGCGTCGGACGTGTTCGTGTGAATCCCTCCGTCCTGTGACTGTGGATGAAAACAATCTTCATCTAATATTTTTCCAGCTAATGTAAATTACGACTGGGTGTTGGTATGTAGTCTGTAATTACACTCCCCCCCACTCTCTTCCTCCCTCCTCCTCCTCCTCCTCATTTTGGTTAGTGGAGCCTTCTCAGGCCTCTCGTCTCCTCGTTCTGCTGCTTCCAGCTCATCCCGTTTGGAAGACGACTGCTGCACCCTACAGTTTGAAAACTGTCTCTCTCTGCCTCCAAACTCCAGCATTTACTTTTCAATAAAAATTGAGACATTTTTATATTTTTAAAATAAGATCAGCAGTGATTTTTTTTCTCTTGAAACGTCTGTATAGTGAATAAACAGAGACGCTGTTGTTCTGTTGCTTTAAACTGCTTCCAAGTGTTGAATAATTTCTGGTTTCAGCGGAGAAGTTTGGTGTCCGACGACGGTCTAAATTAAATATCAAGAGTCTTTCCTTCTTAATGAGTGGGAATATTTGGGAATACTCTGAATATTTGGCTCCAGCACAGTCAGATTTTTACAGTGGAGTCACCTCAGAAACTCATTTTGGTCAAAACTGGTTTCTTCTGTCTGTGTTTAAGGTAATTATCTTGTCCTGAAGGCATTAAGTATACTTTTGCTTTAGAATTAAATGCAAATTGTGCACATAGACATTTTTTTTCATCTGAATCAAGAGTAAAGAAATAAGCATGAAGGTTTTTTTATTTTATTTTATTTTCATCAGCTGCACCTGTTAATATAATTAAATGGTTGCATTTATGGAGTTTGTGAAGAAGAAAAAAATAAATGCATAAAATTAGCAAATTTGTAGTGAATAGCTAAAATTTGCAAATACTAAAAAGAGCAAAACTGTTGCTGTAACATAAAATTACACAGCTGTAGCTAAAAGCTAAAATGAGCAAAACAGTAACCCAAATGTAAAATCAACAAACACTAGCCAAATGTTAACGTTAGCACAATTGTAGTTAATAGCTACAATTTGAACAGTTGTAGACAAAACATAAGCTTCTACCTTTAAGCTAAAATAGCTTAAAGGTAAAATTTGCTTAGTTAAAGTTAAAGGTTAAAAAAGCTTTAAAATGTATNAGTCAGAGTCAGAGAGTCTTTATTGTCATTTGCACCGCATGTAGTACATGTGATGAAATGAGATTATGTACACAGGGTCCCAGTTACATCCAACAACAAAATGTAAGAGAAAAACAGTAATAACATCTAGGATATGAACTAAGAAAAACATCCAACTAGAAATACACTAAGCCCTAGAGTAATAGAAAAACATCATTACAAACAGCAGCACGAACATGAGTCTTTATGAGCAGATGGTCACAGATGAACACAGCAACAAGAAAACAGATCAGCATCAGCATGATGTGATATTTCACAGTGATTATTCTTATTATTTATTTATTCATGAGTCTAACAGCCTCAGGGTAGAAGCTGTTCCTCAGTCTAGTGGTTCTACATTTGATGCTCCTCAACCTCCGTCCTGAGGGGAGTGGGGCAAAGAGTGTGTGTGCTGGGTGAGTGGGGTCTTTCATGATGCAGGTGGCTCTTTTCCTGCATCTTGAGGTGTAAATTCCTTTTTTATATTTGTATTTGTATTATTATTTGTATATTCCTTTTTTGGTAAATGATTGATTTACCATTTTATATATTTTTTTCCTTTTGTTTGTAATGTTTTTTTAATTTACCAAAATAAAGTTGAGTTGAGTGTAAGTGTGCTGCTTGTGGGACTGATTTTGTTTGTGGCTTCTCAGACGGAAGAAGTCCTTTGGATTAAGGATGAAATGTCTCAACAACAACAACAACAACAACAACAACAACAACAACAACAACAACAACAACAACAACAACAACAACAACAACAACAACAAAGAAACCGTTCAGATGACCTGACTGAACTTTGTTGGATTTTTTTACCTGGATTATTGAGCACAAATTTACATGCCAGAGATGATTTTTAGAGTTCCTAAATTGTTGTACATAAAATAAAGCTTCACTGCTGTCCTTCAACTTATTTTATCAATGAAGAGTAAAACACTTGATCTTAAACGTCTCACACTTTTGTGTCGTCTAAACTCTTGCCATACATTAGGTGAAGCTAAGACCAGACTAAACCCTGCCCTTGAACAACCAACACGGGGCTTGAATATTGACAGAACATCCTTCAAGATTTAAATGTAAACACATCATAGTACAATATGTAGCCACAGTGAGATAAAACACGCATACAAGTCAAGCATCTCTCAACATCCTGAGCTGACTGCACGTCTTCAACATGTTTATCCCAGTGCTAAGACAACCCTTTGAGTAAATACACATAACATAGCTAGTAATCTTGGTGTAATCATCTACCCCTTAGACCACTTTGGCTCTCCCAGGTTAATCTTTCAAGACCTTGCTGGGCTGCGAGGCTGCAGATATCAGGTGGAGCTGCTTGCTCAGCCTGCGGAGGCCACAGTCGGCACAATGGACTGAGGTGGAAAGACAATCGTGGTTGGGATGGGCTCTAATCCAGCTTTAGAATCGACGTAATGGAGTGTCTGGGTTAGAGATAAATATCAAGCAGTGGTGTCCCCAGAGTCCTAAACCCTCTGACTGCAGCCATCTGGAGTTGATCTCTATCTTGTTCACCTCAAACCTCAACATAAAATGGCATTCGTTTCTCTCCATCCCTCCCTTCCTCTCTCTCCCTCCTCGTTTCAGGTATGTAAACAATCAGACACACTTTGTCTGGCCATGTTTCATTGATTTCTTGTCTCGCTGTCTCTAATCAGCCCTTCACTGGTTTAATTATCTGTAACTTGTGGTATTTGCCCTGCTTGGATTACACTCCCATAGGTCATGTTGGCCTCCTGCAGGGCCTCTTTATCTTTAACTTGCATTTAATTACTTTAAACTTCAAACGCAGGAGCTTTATTTTATCCGAAATGCACTGAATTACTTTGCTTGCCATTTGCGAATTAGCGCGATTGAATAATGTCTGTAATTGGTGTCTCAAAAGAATGGAAAATAGAGGAAACTGAGGTAAACTGATAGACATTTCACAAGAGCGTTCCTCAAGGTTATAAACGGAGCTGCCTGACATTGCTGGAGCAAAACGTCCCACAAAAACCAAAAGCTTCTGCTTGTAATCAGACTGTTTTAAAAACCTCTCTCAACGTGAATCCAATTACCAGCAGCCTTTGTTTGTTCACACAAAGTAGCTATGTTCAAGGCCCGTCTCTGTCTGATTTTAATCAATTCTCTGGGGAAGTGTGTGTTGGAGATACAGATCAGGACTTGCCATACACCAAGAAAAGATCTGCACGTCTTTGTGTGTGCTGGATGACTGTGCACACGTTTCTGTTTGAGTCTGAATAACTGAGAAAAACTGTCAAAAATGTAAAAAAAATAAAATAAATTCTAACCATGTCTTTAAAAAAATATATATTCTTTAAAAGTTAAAGTTAATTTTAGTTTGTAAAGTAATTTTGAAATTTACTTTGCAATAAAACATGGATTTTGCAGCATAGAACAATGATGTGGCATAAATAGGAATATTCATATTGTTATTATGCATATTTCTACACATGTTAGCATGTTAACATGTTAGCTGACAATGTGCCAGATGCTCTAATATGTTGCAATAATATGAAAAAGCAGGGGACAATCAACCTGCTGAGAACTGAAGAATTCTAGCCAGAACATGTTTTAATACATTTTTTTACAGAAAATACTAGACAAAAAAGTTAGAGAACTCAAATATTTGTCTTATCAATATTTCCAATATATTTTTATTGTATCAGAACTGATCAAACCCTTCTCCACAATGCGTGCTCATTTTTGTTGTTGTTCTAAGACTGTGTCAACTCTAATGAATTTCAGAATGTTAAGATTTGCATTTCAATTTAGTAACCGCCCATCTCAAAGGCAATAAAGTTCCTCGCCCCAGCCTCCAAATCAAATAAGGCACACAGCTATCTTTTGTATGGCCATGCAATAATGTCATTATGATTCTCCCTGGCAATAATGATGCTTGGCGCATCTGATGCCACAAAAAAAGACCTCAAGGTGAGGGTCTTTAAAGGAATCACCAAAACAGAGCAAGGTCTACTATGTTCCATTTGTGCCTAACTGATGCGTAAAAAACAAACACGCTTTGGTTTAAATGTTTATGAAAGAAAATTGTAAAGGTAAATTTTAGTCTGGGCAATGGCTCATTTCAGCCAAGAACCTTTCTGGGTGGATGATCTCTCCGTGCATGATGGGTTTTCTCCGGGTACTCCGGTTTCCCCCCACAGACCAAAAACATGCATGTTAAGCTGATTGTCTCTAAGTGTGTGTGAGTGAGCGAGTGAATGGTTGTCTCGTTTGTGTCTATCTCTGTGATGGACTGGAGACCTGTCCAGGGTGTCCCCTGCCTCTCACACAGTGATAGCTGGACATGGGCACCAGTGAACCTCGCAACCCGAAAAGGAAGAAGATAATGGACGGATGGACTTTTAGAGTTGGTGTAAATTTTCATACTCTTATACCACTATGCAAAAACTCAGGACAGTGTTACAGTTTTACTATTTTATGCTTATGTCTATTATTAAATGTTTCGGTGTTTTAATGTCTAAGTGGTTACTGTTGCACCGAGGGACTGAGATAAACGCAATTTCGGTCCTGTGTATGTCCTGTACATATTGCAGTTCTGACAATAAAGTTGACTTTGACTTTGACTTAGTCTGAGATGCTCAGATGTTTGGCAGAGCTGTGGTCTGACCCCGAGTCATCTCACAAGAAGAAAGGCACACATTGGACAGGTTACCAGTCAATCCCAAAAATATAACTTCATACACACTCTCACAACTTCAATAAATGTATTAAGCTATCATGTTTTTAGGCAACTAGAGTACTCAGTTCAGCCACACATGCACAGGAAGAACAGACAAACTCCAACAGAAAGTCCTTAGTGGAGGTTTGAACACCAGACCAGATGCTTTCATCATACATCATACGGCGGCCGTGGTGTAGTGGTAATGGCAGTCGACCCCTGATCGGAAGGTTGGAGGTTCGAATCCCGCATCCGCCCACCATGTGTCGTTGTGTCCCTGGGCAAGACACTTAACCCCGAGTTGCTCCCGGTAGGTCTGGATGGCGCCTTGCAAGGCAGGCTACCACTACCGGTGTATGAATGTCTGAATGAATGGGTGGATGGCTGGTATTGTAAAGCGCTTTGGGGCTCCTCACAGGGGGCTGGAAAGCGCTATATAAATAAGCTCCATTTACCATTTACCATTTACTCAACTCACACTGCAGATCACATGAGAAAATCCACATTAATCTTTTCAGACTATATCAAAGTCAACTTTATTGTCAAAACTGCAATATGTACAGGACATACACAGGATTGAAATTATATGTATGACCAGTGACTGATATGCTATATATGACTGACCAGTGGTGTCGTCGTTATCACAATCCCCATATTGGTATTAGTGGTAAAAAGTGTGCTAAGTGACAGACATTTATTTACTTCATCTTGGCAACCCACTACACACAAACACATTTATAGTTATCAGGAATGAATGAGCAACATTGACTTGTTCCTAGAAAACAACGTCAGTGAAACGTTAGTCAAATATTAGCCATCGTCCCTTTGGTTGGAGTCGCAGGTTATTGATCTGGTGTATTTTCAACATGCCACCAGTTCTGACCACTTTCAAGTTGAGCTCTGAAACTCAATCTGAATGGCATGTGTAAACTTAATGGTCCATAGTCCCTTCAGGCACTTCATCGCTGAGGTCAAGCGCACTTTATGAGGTCACCATCTAAAGGTTTATTACCAACATTTCTTATGACAGCTGACAATATATCTAAACAAGGACACTTGGGAGATCCAACCCTAAAAATCTACCGGTATGTGGATTTTTTTTATTTTTAATAGTTATCTCCATATGGTAATAAGCAGGCGGCATAGTGGAGCACTGGTTGGAGCGGTCGCCTCTGAGAGAAGGTGACAGGATCGCCTCTTAGCTTGTATGTTCTCCCTGTACATGCATGTTTTTCTTTTTTTTTCTGGGTACATCACTGTATGGTTTCCTTCAAGAGATCAAAACATGCATTGGGTTAATTGGAAACAAAATTGTCCCCAAGTATGAGTGAGAGCGTCAATGGTTGTTTGTCTCATTTGTCTCTATATGTCCCTGTGATGGACTTACAACTTGTCCAGGTGCCTCCCCCCACCCCCACCACCTCACACAGTGACTGCTGGTGAGAGGAAACAGCTCCCTGTACTCAAGAAAGGAAAAGTGGTTAAAGGAGACCACATATTGGTTTTATAAATTTTTATGGTATGTCTGTGGGCTATCCAGACCATGTTCATTCAATTTAATACACAAAATAATTCTTAGATAATAAAATATCCCCTTTCTAGTTATGCATTTTCTGACTTCCGTTCTAAACGACCTGTTTATGATAATGAGCTCTGAATGCCACGCCCTTCAAAAATCTGTTTACATTAACTCCGCCCTCTGTAACAGCCAGTATCTCTAATCTGTTGTTGTTTTAAAATTAGCTCTTTTTTTATTACTCATTTGACTTACTGTTAGTGCTAGCTTAAGATAACTTACCGAAAGCCGTCTGCGCGCGCCGCCATTAGCTGCTCCTTTTAGCATTAGCCCACCCGAATCCGAGGCTAATGATAGCTCTTCCTCCTCCGGCACACCGCCCGCTTAGCTCCGCTCGTTGCATGCGGCGGTTTGGGAGCGATCGCTGCTCCAGTCCAGACACATACACAAAGTTCACTGAGTGTTTCCAGTTAATTTATCCGTATGAGGCAACCTTTGACCTGACCCACGGTCCTCAAAAGCCAGCAGCTCCCAGCAGCTCCCGCCCGCAGATGGTCCCTTCGCCGGCGGTCTGCTCGTTTTACGTCTGCCGGCTGCACGTTGGGAGCGATTGCTAATACGCTAAAAATTGAAATAAAACGTAAAAATAACAATTATACTTTATTTATAAAGCCATTTAAAACAACCACAGCTGCAACAAAGTGCTGTACACATGAAATTAAGAACATTTAAACAAAAGATGAGATGAAATCAGGAAAAACAACCGTCACGTCTTTTATACTGAAGTGGGTTGAGCCTAACCAGGGGTTGCTAGGTGAGGGGCTGGACTCAGGTTTGGGGTGGGTTGTCCTACGGCTTGTGACGTCACAAACCGCAGGATTTGAAAACGAGACATTTATATCCCTGAAAAATAAATCTACTTAGAGTAAATATACCACTGGGTGCATTTCCGTTCAAATCCCGGTCCGGGGCCTTTCTGGGTGGAGTTTGCATGTTCTCCCCGTGCATGCGTGGGTTTCCTCCGGGTACTCCGGTTTCCTCCCACAGACCAAAAAACATGCTTGTTAGGCTGATTGGTGACTCTAAATTGACCCTAGGTGTGAGTGTGAGAGTGGATGGTTGTTTGGTGTGAGTGAGACAGGTCCCTCTTGTAAATGAGTCCCCGTGACTCAACGAGACTAGCCTGTATAAATAAAGGTTGAATGAATGAATGAATGAATTTTTTTGGCCCTAGGACTGTTTAAAAAAAAAAAGTAAATACCCAAAGTAGAGTTAAAAAAAAACATTAAAAAGTTAATTTTGCATCTGTGGTCCCCTTTAAAAAGAAGGATAGCTGGAACCCTATTTTTCACTGTATTAAGCAAACTTTTTGCATAAATTAACATGTCCTGTTACTTATTGATGTTTTTTCATCATATTTATGACCTAATTTTTGGCTGAGATCTGAAGATTTCATTCATTCTGACATGGAAAATATTGAACACTACCATTTTTAACCATTAGAGGGTGCTCGAGTAATATGGCAAGCCAAGTGTCTCATTAATAGGTAAAAGTGGCTATTAATGAGACACTAGGCTTGCCATACAAAGCCACCTTCGTCTTGTTCCAGAACTCCTGGAACAAACATCAGATCAGCTGCATTTCACCGCGCCACCCAGGCGAAATGCAGCTGATTTGACTGATTTAGCTGATTTGAGTGCATTTATTAAGGAAAAGTTCAACTGTGACACACCTTTACTAGAATGTTGAGCAAACAATTGTTTTTAAGTGATAATCTTGATTAATACTTGCAGCCGCCATTTGTCAGCCAATCGATTTTTGGCACAACACCGGCCCACGTTTCCGGGCGGTCAGCGGTGACATATAAATGGTAAATGGTAAATGGAGCTTATTTATATAGCGCTTTCCAGCCCCCAACGAGGGGCCCCAAAGCGCTTTACAATACAACCATCCACCCATTCATACACACATTCATACACCGGTAGCGGCAGACTGCCATGCAAGGCGCCATCCAGTCCTACCGGGAGCAACTCTGGGTTAAGTGTCTTGCCCAGGGACACAACGGCACATGGTGTGGGGAACCGGGATTCAAACCTCCAACCTTCCGATCGGGGGACGACTGCCATTACCACTATGCCACGGCTGCCCCCCATAACAAACATGATGCGTCAGCGGTGACGCATAAAATATGTGACTTATACGGCGAAGTGACATATTTATGTTTTAGACATATTTGGACTGTTGCGACTTATCAGGCGGTGCGATGTGTAAGGTGGCAAGTACGGTAATAAGCTCTATCCACAGAACCTTTTGGAAGGTATCAAACCTTTATCCATGCAAAAAGTACATTACAGGTAGTCCTTGGGTTACGACGGTCTTGAGTTACGATGTTTCGTGGTTACAACGCATCTCCCATTTACTATGAAAAGCCTTAGTTCGAGTTACGTAGTTTTACGTCATAAACGTCATGACGCAGTGGCGCATCGGCGGAAGAATACTGCACTGTACGCGGTGGAACGGCGAAGGAATACTTTACTGTACAGTGAACGTGGTTTTACATCGTAAACGGAATACGGAATATGGCGGATGGACCGAGGAGGACGGCGTCACCAGCATCCCAGTAGGCCATTAACTCGGTTTGCCCTTCATTATGGCTCCCATACGTATGTGTTTTTTGATCATTATGTAGGGTACTGTACTGTGTTAGGATAGGCTAAGTGCTTGGTATTACAGTACTGTACATGTACTGTATATGGTGCAGTATGTACGTATGTTCCGACTTAATTCGAAAATCGGTTTACGACGCTGCGTAGGAACGGATCTAGGTCGTAAGTCGAGGACTACCTGTGTATTGAGGAAGTGCTGAAATAATATAAATTAATATAAAATAAATATCAAATTAAGAATCAATGTATTTTCTTAGGTACTCCAAACTAAAACAAGAATATTGTAGAGCACAGCTTTTCGTTTGAGTCCTTTATTTTCCACCGCACAACGTTAAATGAGTGGGAAGCAGAAAACAAGCAGAGAAAAGTCAAACCTCTCCACCAATGCTCGCCTCTTCTGAGCTGTTTGCGTAGGAGTGTGAGATGTCTTCAACCCTGACCCTCAAAGCTTCATTTTTACATTTCACATGCAGCAAAGTGAATATCACTTCCACTTACTTTAGTTCAGCTTTTGTGCTTCAAGCATCACAAACAATACAGCTTCACAAGCTTCAGGGAAAACAACCAGACCTGATCTCAGCCTACTTCTTTCTGAGTTTAGTTGTTTTCTAAGCAGACATGCAAAGATGCAGCACAAGACATAATACAGTGCTCAGACCATACAAAAAAAAAAAAACATTTCCCAGCATGAGCCAGCGACATCATCTTTCATGTCTAAAACAAAGGTCAAAGTCTCAGGCAGCCCACGTTCAGACTCAACAGCTAATCGCCTCACTTCCTCATCCCGTCCGAGAGAATTACAGTGGCTGTTAAGTGTTCGTAATGAATGCCATAAAGCTGGCCTGTAAAGCGTGCTTTTGGCCAACCCCTCGCAGTAAGTGGGAGCAGGTCTAACCACAGATCTGCCTGTGCTCACCCTCACGTGGGGAATGATTACTGATGGGGTTTTGTGAGGAGGGGAGGGCTGCTGCAGCTTCTACATCATTAATGAGTGCTAATATTTCAAAGGAGGACGCAGGGCCCGAGCGGTGACCGTTATATTAAAAATCAAACGGTGTGACCTTGTTGAGATGAATGTGTGGTCGCTGTGTCCTCTTGGCGCAGCTGAGCTGCAGACGGCACTGCATTAAAGGTGGCTCTGCTTTTTAAGGAATCAGCTACGGCTGCAGATATACAGGGTGCACCAGGGAGCATCACAAGTGGCGTTTAATTAAAGAAAAGTAAGCTGTGGGATTTTATAGACTGGCCGGGGATTGCATGATCTGGTAAGTAAGTGGAAATGAAGGATGCTTGAAAGGCAGCATAAATCTAACGTAGTGCTAACTTAACCTTCCCATCTTTGTAGAAGTCAGGGTGAGGACACTTAACGTCTCCTGTGTTTTCTTGATCAGCATCCTTTAGTTTTGAATGTGATGAAAATGTAAGAACCTGAAAAGTAAAGCTCATGCTATACAAGCAGTGAATAACTTAATTAAAAAGTGATAAATAATATTTAACGTTTGTTATGATCCATTTTAACAGAAATGTAGCTCACCCGGGTCAGAGTAGTGACTTAAAGGCTTGTAATTAGTCTCCAGTGACAATGATGGATGTGGTTCACTAAAACCTTTGTAGACTGCTTTGTCAGGTAGCAACTGAGAAGTGCCACGACAGAAACATGTTAATTACACAGACATATGGCTGTTTGGAAGGAGAGGCAACAGAAAGGAAGGTGGGAACAAAAGCTTTTTCAGTGGTTGGAGCACTTGTTGAGAAAGAAAAACGGCAAGAAAAATTAAATTCAGTTTATTTAATGAACAAATGACCCCAGCTCTATGTTCAAGGTCACAAATCCAGGTCAAGGTTCCATCCATCCATCCATTTTCTTCCGCTTATCCGGGGTCGGGTCGCGGGGGTAGCAGCCTAAGTAGGGAGGCCCAGACTTCCCTCTCCCCAGCCACTTGGAGCAGCTCCTCTGGGGGAATCCCAAGGCGTTCCCAGGCCAGCCGAGAAACATAGTCCCTCCAGCGTGTCCTGGGTCTTCCTCTGGGTCTCCTCCCGGTGGGACATGCCCGGAACACCTCACCAGGGAGGCGTCCAGGAGGCATCCTAACCAGATGCCCGAGCCACCTCAACTGGCTCCTCTCGATGTGGAGAAGCAGCGGCTCTACTCCGAGTCCCTCCCGGATGACTGAGCTTCTCACCCTATCTCTAAGGGAGAGTCCAGACACCCTGCGGAGAAAACTCATTTCAGCCGCTTGTATCCGAGATCTCGTTCTTTCGGTCATAACCCAAAGCTCATGACCATAGATGAGGGTGGGAACGTAGATCGATCGGTAAATTGAGAGCTTTGCCTTTTGACTCAGCTCTCTCTTCACCACGACGGACCGGTACAGCGCCCGCTTCACTGCGGACGCTGCACCTATCCGCCTATCGATCTCACGCTCCAGTTTTCCCTCATTCGTGAACAAGACCCCGAGATACTTAAACTCCTCCACTTGGGGCAGGACCTCCTCCCCGACCTGGAGAAGGCATGCTACCCTTTTCCGGTTCTGTATGCCAAAATCATCAGTATTAAAACAACAAAAGACCTGAAATATTTCAGTTGGTGTGCAATGAATCTAAAATATATTAAGGTTTCATTTTTATCATTACATTATGGAAAACAATGTCCTTTATCACAATATGCAAATTTTTTGAGAAGGACCTATATGTAATGACAAGTACAAGACCAGACTTGAGTTTTATTGTCAGCAAACTGTCACAATACTTGTCTGAACCAAAAGAACAACACTGGATAGCGGCAAAGCATGTGTTGAGGTATCTAAAGGGCACAGTAAAAACCAGGAATTATGCTTTAAGTAAGATGACAAAAATCTTAAACTTGTGGCACATTGTGATGCAGACTGTGCAGGAGACCAGAAGGACAGACGAAGTGTGTCTGGTTACTGTTTTAGTCTATCTGAGACTGGACCTATTGTTTCCTGGAAATCTAAGAGACAACCCACTGTTGCTTTATCCACATGTGAGCAGAATATATTGCTTTGGCTTCTGCTACACAATAAAGTCTTTATCTAGCGAACTTGTTGAATGGAATGGACTATGAATGTAAATATGCACCAGTGACTATTTATGAGGACAACCAGGGTGCAATTGCTCTTTCTAAAAATCCTGTTTGTCGCCAAAGATGCAAACACATTGACATTCGGTATCATTTTGTCCGGTCAGCACTTGGTGATGGAAAAATAATTTTGTTGTACTGTCTAACATCAGAAATGGTGGCTGATATCTTTACAAAACCTGTAAGTAAGTATGGACTCATTTATGTGTTTTGTTTTTGGTTTGTAAACAAAAAAACAAAAAACAAAAAAAAAGTATGTAAATGCTAAGAAATATGTCAACCTAAGAACAAGAGGGGGTGTTGAGTTTTATTGTTGTGGGTGTTCTTGTTGACTTCTTGTTGTGGATGGAGTCACACACACACAGGTGTGTAATTTTCAATAAATGGCCACAGGTGTCTCTTGATGAAAGCAGCTCTTCAGCCAGGCCAAACACAACAGAATGCTGTGTGGGTTTTCCTCCATGGTTTTATGCTTTTCAACCCTTTAAAGATGTCAACTTCAACTAAATAGATTACAAATATCAACTAGAGAAATTGTATTTCCTGGGAAAATGCAGTGTGAATGCTTATTGCTGAAGAACTTGCTGAAAAACAGTTACAATGAGCTAAAAACATGCTGAAATGTAGCTGAAATGTAAGAACAAGCCCAAATTAGCAAAAGAAAGCAGAAAGAACACATATTTGCTGAATTTGGTATAAGCAGAAATGAGCACAAAGATTAGTAAATTAGCTAAAAAGCTGAAATTAGCAACAAAAAAATTGGTGAAAAAAAATCTGAAAAGGCAGAAAAAAGCTTAAATTACCAGAAGGAAGTAGAGAACACAGTTGTGCCCAATTAGACTTAAAGAAGCAGAAATGATCACAAAAAAGTGGAAATTCTTTAAATTACCGGAAGCAAGTGGAGAGAGCACATTCTTGCCTTAAAGAAGCAGAAAATATCACAAAATGTGGAAATTATTGGAAACAAGTAGAAATTTGCTAAAACAGCTAAATAGTAGCTAAAAAGGCAGAAAGAAGCTTAAATTACCAGAAGCAAGTGGCAAGAGCACATTTTTGCTGAATTATTCAGAAAAAAGTTTAAATAAGTACAAATAATCTGGATTTAGCTTAAAAAGCTGAAATTAGCATAAAAACAACTAAATAGTAGCTGAAATAGCAGAAAAATCTGAAACGTGAATAAATAAGCTGAAAAGAGCATAATAGGCTGAAATTACCATACCATACCATACCATTTTATTTATAAAGCACTTTAAACAGGAACAAGTCCACACCAAAGTGCTGAACAAACAAACAAGCAACAGGCACCACAGACAATGAAGTACAACACGAAAAACATAAAAACACTGCAGATCAACATAAAATGATCAAACACCAATCAGCGGGTGTTGAAGGCAACAGAATAGTAGTGAGTTTTTAACCTGGATTTGAAAACTGAGAGGGAGGGGGCCTGTCTGATGAGAAGCGGTAACTCGTTCCAGAGTCTAGGGCCAGCTACAGAGAAGGCCCTGTCACCTCTGCGCTTAAGACGAGTTTCTGAAATTAGCAGAAAGAAGTTAAAAGAAGGAAAAAATGTAGTTGGCAGAAATAATCTAAAAGGAGCACAAAAAACGTTGAAAAAACAGCTAAAATTTGCTTAAAGGTGATATGTGTAACTTTCTGTAGAGTGTAGAACTTAGAAAAATTTTCAACAGGCAAAGCATTCTGATCCCTCCCTCCCCCTCAGAGCCATATATGGCTCTGAGGGGGAGGCTCTGCTGAGATTCAAATTCAAGCTCTGTTTTTATTGGCTGATTCAAATTCAAGCTCTGTTTTTAATTGGCTGGTTACAAACTCTGTTTTTATTGGCTGTCATTGTCCTGGTCACTCTGTGTTTTTAGTGTTTTTATAAATGCTGATAGAGAAGCAAGGGGACTATAGTTTTTTTCAGAGATTACTTTGTCTAACATCAGTTTGTCAGTAGATAGTGACAGAGTGAAGAAATATGTTAAAAATATATTGTTTGAAAAGTTACAGACTACATTACAATCTTACATACCCCAGCTTTAAAGTAGCTGATTTTTGCTTTTTTTTTGCACATGGAAGGTGAAAGGTGAACCAGAAAAAAAAGTGAAATGAGCAGTAAAAGGTTGTAAACAGATCTAAAGATTTTAAGGCTGTAAAATGAGCTCAATTCATTTTCTATCAGAAAAATTGGCAGAAAAGGCCAAAAATTTCTATAAGCTAAAGTTGCACCAATATCAAAAGTCACAACACCCTTCTCCTGAACGTTTTGACATATGATTTGTTGAAATAGCACAAAAAATTGTTTAACGAGAAAGATGCCAAAAAACGTAGAAACATGGATCACAATATTGTATTGTGAATGCTTCAAAAACATTCACACAACTTTGATTTTTGGTCCATATTTGGTAATAACTTTTATTTGAGAGAAAAAAAAGTTGTGTTTTTTTAAATAAAATGTTTAAAAAAAAATTTAAAGTATGTGTTGCAGGTTTTCTTGGGGAGAAGCAGGTTTCCCTGGGGCGGCCGTGGTGTAGTGGTAATGGCAGTCGTCTCCCGATCGGAAAGTTGGCGGTTCGACTCCCGGTACCCGCACTATGTGTCGTTGTGTCCTTGGGCAAGACACTTAACCCTGAGTTGCTCCCGGTAGGACTGGAAAGAACCTTGCATGGTAGTCTGCCGCCACCGGTTTATGAATGTGTGTAGCATTCAATATATATGTGTAGCACTTTGAGATTTTCAGTAATGAAAAGTGCGTTATAAATTGAATTAATTATTATTATAATTATTTTCTTGACCAAACATTTATTTTACAGATGATTTGGATGTTAAAAAGATTTTGCTCTGTCCTGGCATTAAATGTGGTTAACTTTTAACTAAGTATGGCCTAAGTAGTAAGGACTTTGGATGTGTGTCAACCCACTCCACTTACTATTTTAAAGTTTTCCTTTCTCGCTCTGTCTCCCTCAGACTATCTTCAGAATCATAGTGCTCGGGATCTGGGACTACATCGAAAACAAAGTGGAGGTTTGTACTGGTGCATTCACAAAGCAAGCCCAGTATATGATCCTTTTCAGATACTTATTTCAATTTGATAAGACTGTGAGAACTACATTCATTCAACCTTTATTTAGGCAGGTTAATCCCATTGAGCCTCGAGGACTCATTTACAAGAGAGTCCTGGATGTTTACATTGTAATAGTACAACATTAAATACATAAGAAATTTACTTCTTGGTTTTCTTACTGTAAATTATGAGGTACTCATTACTACTTACAGTACACATTTGTACAAGAATGAAGCTGGGAAGCTAAATCTTTACACAAATACTGAAAACGAAGTGAAACATCAGTTCCCTTTCAGTCAAGTTCTCTCGGTGCAACATACTTGTCATGGGAATTGCGCCCCCGTGCGATTACCTGAAGGAATACATTCACGCCTTTTATGGCAGGGGGCGTCACCCCGCGTCAGAGGTACCGCCCTTTAGGTACTTAAGCGACTGACGCCCCTCCAACTGTCTCTTTTTTGCCCTGAACTACCTCTCTTCGCGGGACTTCTCTGCTGCTCCATCGCTCAACCTGAGGTGAGCTTGCTCCCTGCACAGAGCGCACAGAGAATTTTTCCCTGCGTACTGCTGGACTAGCGAAAGCCAGTCTAGCACATTTCTATAACCTCGAAGTTTTCTCCACAGGTTGCTTCACTCCACGGCATTATAACTGCGCCACAACCACTACCCCGGCTAACATCCTAGCGGGCTAGCCAGCGAAAGCGACACGACGGAGGAGACACTTGAACAAAGAAGAAAAAGGATTCTGGAAGGACTCGCTCGCCTTATCTCGGACATGCCTCCGGAGAAAGGAAAGCGAAAGACAAAACTTCAAAGGAAAACCAACGGGACGGCGAGCCCAACCTCGCGCGCCTGTCCCAGCGGCTGTGGATTTTCCCTCGCAGCAACGGACACCCATGAGGCCTGTCCAGTCTGCCTGGGTATATTTCATGCAAGACAAGCTCTGGACGCACCCGATTCTTGCCCACACTGCAGCCAGATGCTGGATGCGGTGCTGCGGCATCGGGTGGACCTCGTGGCCAAGGCCATGGGAAGCTCGGCTGGACCACAGGACCCAGACACCACATAGACCCTCAATCCGACCCCGGAGCTTGAGAACATGGCTCTACACGACAGCACGCGCGTCGAATGGGGCGACAGCCCTGACCCGCTCACTCCCATGGTGGACCTAACAGTCGAGTTCGACACCAGAGGCATGATGAATGAAGACGAGATCTCCATCTCAGCCTCGGGCAAATTTTCAGTGGAGGAACCAGAGCTCGAGATCGAGGATCCGGGAGAGGACCTCTCCAGGACCCAGGTACCTGTGCTCCCTGAAACGGATTTTTCTATTCCTGCCCTGTTCGACCTGTGCCACAGAGCAGCAGACGTGTTGCACATCCCCTGGCCAGAACCCCCGCCTCGTCAACAGGTCACGAGGCTGGCGGGGAATTACTTTTATTCAAAACAGCAGGCAGCAACGAGGCAAAGGATGCCCGTGTTCCCGGACTTCCTTATGGAACCAACACACACCTGGTCTCAACCACGAGCGCCCATGCTCCTTCCTCTCTCACAGTTCCTCGACGTGGAAGGGATGGATGAGGTGGGAATAGCCAACGCGCCTCAGATTGAGGACACACTGGCGTCCCACCTAGCTCCCAAGTCATCCGGGACAAAACTGACTCTCCCCAGCAAAGCTTGCAGAGCCTCGGCGTCTCTCCTCGAGAAGTGCTACAGAGCTCAAGGACTCGCGGCGCGCGCAATGAACGCATCCGCAATGATGCAGGCTTACCTTGCGGAAAAACTCCAAGAACTGCAGGTAACCTCGGATAAGCAAGCTGCTGCCGACTTACTGGATGAAGCCCGCAGAGCAACAGACTTCGTTCTCCGTATGATGGGGTCAGCTGCTGTAGCTCAGGGCAGAGGTATGGCGGAAGTGGTCATCGCGATCCGCCACCTGTGGATGACGCTGACGGATTTACCGGAGGGACAAAAGGTGCCTTTTCTCCACCATTCAATAGAAACGGAGGGGCTATTTGGTCAGACTTTGGAGCGAATCCGGACCAAGCTGGACCAAAGGCGCAGGCAGGCTGAAGCTCTCAGGGTGGGCATTCCCCGTCTGAGTTTCGCCCCCCCCGGGAGCCTGCTGGAGGCAGACCTGCACAGCCTCGGCACCGCTCGATGACGCGTGCGCCACCGCAGAAGCGGCCTGCATACGAGGAAGAACCTCGGCAAAGACCCCCTCCGAGCCAACCTCGCTCCGAGCATGCATGGAGCAAAAATAGGTTCGTCCCACGCCAGGCGAGCAGGCATAGGGCCTCCTCAGCTAACCGGGACACCCGACAAAAACGTGCCTGATGAACCAGGCCCACGTTTACCTTTTAGACGACCTCCCGCCCACGCGGTAACGGGAATGTTCGCACCTTGTTCAGACTTTATTTGTAGCAAAGTACAAATGGCTGAAAATTCTGTTGCATGCACAAACCATGCTCTCCCTACTGTGAGTGACATCAAATCATGTATGTCGTTGCACATAAGCACAAATAAAGATCATAAAACAGCACACCCCGTTTTATTGACTATTAAAAAACAACAACAACAACAACAACAACAACAACAACAACAACAACAAACAACAACAAACAAAACAAATATTTTCAACAGTACAGACCTCTCTTGCCTGTCAGCCGTCATAAGGGGGGGAGGGCTACATCCCCCTACCTCACGGCTCATGGGGTGTTAGTCTATTCAATAAACCCCAGCAGGGTGCCTCAGGGCCTGTCTCTAGGGGACAGATCCAGAGGCATCTGCGAACAGACCCCCCACCTTTCACGAAGACAGGTGAGAGAGGACACGTGTTCCAGCCCCCGCTCCATGGTGAACGAGGGGCCGGTCAATACACTAACCAGACGAACACGTGACAGGTTCGCACCACAGGAGAGCACGTCAACAGATTCTAAGGATGGAGGAGTCACAACGGACGCTAGCTGTGATCATGTTACTGTGGGTGTAGACGGATCGGAGTCGAACCAGATTTCTCTTCCTGTTTTTGAAAGGAAACTGGGCTCCTTATCAACAAATGATCTTAAGTCTGCCGGTCACAAAGGACCATCTCCACGTTCACACGTTGTAGCTGCCCCTTTATTATTCATGAAGGACACACAACGCCCAAGTGGTGAACGAGCAGCACGTGACTTCCCTCACAAAGCTGCATCAGACTTGTTCCCACACAACATTATCCCACTGGGTGAGACACCAAATGGAATTAGGAGGTCTGCTCGTTTACAAAAACTGCAGCCCCTCAATCCAATACATCCTGTTTTGGAGGGAAATAATAAGCTCCTTGCTCCAACTCGATCTAATAAAATTAATAGACTTCATCTGTCTTCGACGAAACTCGATCAGTGCGGTCTGTTAACACATCAACGTGAAGGCCCTCTCCCCAACCTGGTGGACCCTCAAAGGCTCACACAGGACGTTGCAGTCCAGCCACTTAGGCCAGGGACTGGAACTAATCCCAGCCTGTTAGCTGAAAAGGACAGGCTGATGGCTTCGGGCCTACCGGAGAACGTGGTGAAAACCATACAGAATGCCGGTGCTGGGTCAACACAGTCCTTATGCGCGCAGGAGTGGCGCATTTTCGAAGCCTGATGCTCAGAAAGGAATATTATTCCTTATGCTTGCGACCTGGCTCAGCTCCTTACCTTCCTTCAGGATCTACTGGAAAAGGGTCGTTCTTATTCAACGATTAAAGTGTTCCTTGCAGCTATCTCTGCTTGTCACGAGGGCTGGGGACACAGGACTCCTGGAGCTCATCCAATCATAATGAGATATATGAAAGGTGTGCTTCGAACCAAGCCACCCAGTAGGACCTTGACCCCTGGTTGGGATCTTGGCCTGGTCTTGGGGGCTCTTTGCGACCCGTCATTCGAGCCTCTGAGCGAGATTAAGATAGATCTTCTATCTTATAAAACTGCTCTTCTCCTGGCTCTTTGCTCGGCGAAACGCGTGGGTGACCTCCACGCTCTATCTGTACATCCGTTATGTACCATATTCGCCCCTGACGGGTCAAAGGTCACCCTGAGGCCTAATCCCGCTTATACTCCCAAGGTCTTGACCTTGAACCATAGGAGTCTAGACTTTGACCTCTCCTCCTTCCCACCTGCCCTTGTCCTTACTCAGGAACAGGAGAGACTAAAGGCTCTCTGCCCTGTGAGGGCTTTACGCACTTACATACAGAGAACAGCCGAATGGAGGGAAACAAACCAACTGTTCGTCTGCTTTTCCGCACCTGCTACAGGAAAGGCCCTATCAAGACAGCGCCTCTCACATGCTGTGACCTCCACGCTCTATCTGCACATCCGTTATGTACCATATTCGCCCCTGACGGGTCAAAGGTCACCCTGAGGCCTAATCCCACTTATACTCCCAAGGTCTTGACCTTGAACCATAGGAGTCTAGACTTTGAACTCTCCTCCTTCCCACCTGCCCTTGTCCTTACTCAGGAACAGGAGAGACTAAAGGTTCTCTGCCCTGTGAGGGCTTTACGCACTTACATACAGAGAACAGCCGAATGGAGGGAAACAAACCAACTGTTCGTCTGCTTTTCCGCACCTGCTACAGGAAAGGCCCTATCAAGACAGCGCCTCTCACATGCTGCGAACTGGAGCTCACTAAACAAAGTACTACAGTTTGGATGTTACTACGTGTGATGTCACTCAAGCTGTTCTTTCTAATACACAATAGAAAGTAGCTTTGAGATGCCTACTGGTCAAAGGCAGACGTTCACACTAGCAGGCATTTTACTGAGCATTTCAAGGGCGTGAATGGATTACGTTCCCATAGCCAGTATGTTGCACCGAGAGAACTTGACTGAAAGGGAACTGAAAGTTATGCACCATAACTCATGTTCCCTGAAGGAAGGGAACGAGGTGCAACATATCTGGCCCTTTTCAATGCTGAAAGCTCGGTGAAGTGCAATTTTGGAGACAGTTGGAGGGGCGTCAGTCGCTTAAGTACCTAAAGGGCGGTACCTCTGACGCGGGGTGACGCCCCCTGCCGTAAAAGGCGTGAATGTATTCCTTCAGGTAATCACGCGGGGGCGCAATTCCCATAGCAAGTATGTTGCACCTCGTTCCCTTCCTTCAGGGAACATGAGTTATGGTGCATTAACTTTCAGGTTTCATCCAAAGGAAAAAACACACACATGCTGAACCATTTTGTTTTAATAAATTAGATTCAAAAGTAAATTAGTTATTTTTGCCAAACATGATTTGATGTGAATCAGTAACCAGTTATATGCTGATTATGTGGAAACCCTTAGGTCAGGGCTATTCAAATGACGGTCCGGGGGCCAAATCAGGCCCACGGGTGAGCTCAGTTCGGCCCACCAATGGGTTTGTTTTTAAATGAAACTAGATTTTAAACCATCAAACAAACTTAATGACAATAACTCTTAGCTCTTGGCTTTCAGTAACTGTGCCCCATCCCCACCCCTGAGCACTAGTTGACTAATAGTTTTCAGTCTTCTATCATAGAACTGGTTCAAGCTTGAGGTTTGTGTCGGTGTGATTGAATGGAACCTTTGGTTTAGAGAAGATGTGGCCTGTATAAAAAACTGCAACATTCTTGTGCTTACATCTTCAGGTATTTGACGGTGCAGTCATTGTGCTTTCTCTTGCCCCAATGGTGGCCTCAACAGTGGCCAATGGGCCCAGCAGCCCCTGGGACGCCATCAGCCTCATCATCACCCTACGCATTTGGAGGGTGAAGAGAATCATTGATGGTAAGCAAGATAAATCCTCGTTGGTCAATCGAAGTCATGAAGTAAACTTGTAAGACTGATTATTGTTGTCAAAAAATGCCAAGCTGTCTAAACCAATAAGATTGTGGATGTGCAGGAAAATCAGCTGGCCATGCCCACATTCTTTTGATGATTATACAAATTGTTTACAATTCAGGACAATACAGCTATCGATCATCCTTCAGAGTAAATTCCTGCCTCTCGGCAGCTCTAACTCTTGTTGACAGTCACGGTATGGTTAAGTAGATTCAAAGAAACATAATGAATGGAAAGGATTTCTGTCCATATGCTAATGGAGGCCGGTTCGATATCTGTTCAGAGGTCACCCTCATGATGCTCTCTGACTGCAGAATCAGCTGCAACCAAAACACACAGGAACTCAGTGTGCAGCTGATTCATCTTTAACTGGATGATACACGACGGACGTTTTACCCTTCAGGTCTGTCGTTACGGTGAATGACTTTTTATATTATTAGGTAAAAGTCTGCTTGTTATGCATATAGATGACTTAATTTTTAATATTATCATGCCCCCACAAAGCAAAATGTGGGTGAGTGTTTTTTTCCTTGAGAATATTTATGTGTGTGTTCATGTGTCTGTTAGCAAAAATATCTGACGAACTACTGAAAAGATCACAATAAAACTTTCAGAAAGTAATCATTGGATGTACATCAACTGATTAACTTTTGGAGTCTCCGCTATTTTAGATGGTCGCTAGCTACAGCCACTCAAATTTTGAAAACACAAAAATGGTTATAATTCAGTAAGAGCTCAAATTTGATGTAGTAGTGGCCACTAATACATTGCAAGAGACTATCTGATATAGAATCTAAATTGATATGACTCCATTAAGTTTGCAACATAACATGATCTTAGTTTAAACATGCATACCTGGCATAAAAAAAAAACCATTTAATTAAACTGTAACAAACATTATTGTGAAAACTGACTCTAGTACATCACAGATTTTTCTTTGTGAAACACACTCGCCATTTATTTCTCTTGAGTTATTTTTTTGTATTTTATCATTCAACTGCTGCACTGGTTTCCAGAGAGTAAAGTGTTGATTTTTCTGCTGCCCAATT
>JBBPBX010019780.1:12418-44099 GCA_038048925.1 Garcialebias charrua | reverse complement strand
TGGACTGGAAACTTGTAAATGTGTCCCTGTGATGGACTAGAGACTTATCCACGTGTCCCTGTGATGGACTGGTGACTTGTAAATGTGTCCCTGTGATGGACTGGAGACTTGTCCACGTGTCCCTGTGATGGACTGGAGACTTGTCCATGTGTCCCTGTGATGGACTGGAGACCTGTCCATGTGTCCTGTGATGGACTGGAGACGTTCACGTGTCCCTGTGATAGACTGGAGACTTGTCCATATGTCCTTGTGATGGACTGGAGACTTGTCCATATGTCCTTGTGATGGACTGGAGACTTGTCCATATGTCCTTGTGATGGACTGGAGACTTGTCCACATGTCCCTGTGATGGACTGGAGACTTGTCCATATGTCCTTGTGATGGACTGGAGACTTGTCCAGGTGTCCCTGTGATGGACTGGTGACTTGTCCACGTGTCCCTGTGATGGACTGGAGACTTGTCCATATGTCCTTGTGATGGACTGGAGACTTGTCCACGTGTCCCTGTGATGGACTGGAGACCTGTCCATGTGTCCTATGATGGACTGGAGACGTTCACGTGTCCCTGTGATAGACTGGAGACTTGTCCATATGTCCCTGTGATGAACTGGAGACTTGTGCAGGTGTCCATGTGATGGACTGGAAACTTGTCCACGTGTCCCTGTGATGGACTGGAGACTTGTCCATGTGTCCCTGTGATGGACTGGAGACCTGTCCATGTGTCCTGTGATGGACTGGAGACGTTCACGTGTCCCTGTGATAGACTGGAGACTTGTCCATATGTCCTTGTGATGGACTGGAGACTTGTCCATATGTCCTTGTGATGGACTGGAGACTTGTCCATATGTCCTTGTGATAGACTGGAGACCTGTCCAGGTGTCCCTGTGATGGACTGGTGACTTGTGTAGGTGTCCCTGTGATGGACTGGTGACTTGTCCACGTGTCCTTGTGACATACTAGAGACCTGTCCAGGTGTCCCTGTGATGGACTGGAGACTTTTCCATGTGTCCCTGTGATAGAATGGAGAGCTATCCATGTGTCCCTGTGATGGACTGGAGACATTCACGTGTCCCTGTGATAGACTTGCTGGAGACTTGTCCATATGTCCTTGTGATGGACTGGAGACTTGTCCACGTGTCCCTGTGATGGACTGGAAACTTGTAAATGTGTCCCTGTGATGGACTAGAGACTTATCCACGTGTCCCTGTGATGGACTGGTGACTTGTAAATGTGTCCCTGTGATGGACTGGAGACTTGTCCACGTGTCCCTGTGATAGACTGGAGACTTGTCCATGTATCCCTGTGATGGACTGGAGACCTGTCCAGGTGTCCCTGTGATGGACTGGAGACTTTTCCATGTGTCCCTGTGATAGACTGGAGAGCTGTCCACGTGTCCCTGTGATAGACTGGAGACTTGTCCATGTGTCCCTGTGATGGACTGGAGACCTGTCCAGGTGTCCCTGTGATGGACTGGAGACTTTTCCATGTGTCCCTGTGATAGACTGGAGAGCTGTCCATGTGTCCCTGTGATGGACTGGAGACATTCACGTGTCCCTGTGATAGACTGGCTGGAGACTTGTCCATATGTCCTTGTGATGGACTGAAGACTTGTCCACGTGTCCCTGTGATGGACTGGAAACTTGTAAATGTGTCCCTGTGATGGACTAGAGACTTATCCACGTGTCCCTGTGATGGACTGGTGACTTGTAAATGTGTCCCTGTGATGGACTGGAGACTTGTCCACGTGTCCCTGTGATGGACTGGAGACTTGTCCATGTGTCCCTGTGATGGACTGGAGACCTGTCCATGTGTCCTGTGATGGACTGGAGACGTTCACGTGTCCCTGTGATAGACTGGAGACTTGTCCATATGTCCTTGTGATGGACTGGAGACTTGTCCATATGTCCTTGTGATGGACTGGAGACTTGTCCATATGTCCTTGTGATGGACTGGAGACTTGTCCACATGTCCCTGTGATGGACTGGAGACTTGTCCATATGTCCTTGTGATGGACTGGTGACTTGTGTAGGTGTCCCTGTGATGGACTGGTGACTTGTCCACGTGTCCCTGTGATGGACTGGAGACTTGTCCATATGTCCTTGTGATGGACTGGAGACTTGTCCACGTGTCCCTGTGATGGACTGGAGACCTGTCCATGTGTCCTATGATGGACTGGAGACGTTCACGTGTCCCTGTGATAGACTGGAGACTTGTCCATATGTCCCTGTGATGAACTGGAGACTTGTGCAGGTGTCCATGTGATGGACTGGAAACTTGTCCACGTGTCCCTGTGATGGACTAGAGACTTGTCCACGTGTCCCTGTGATGTACTGGTGGCTTGTCCAGCTGTCCCTGTGATGGACTGGAGACCTTTCCAGGTGTCCCTGTGATGGACTGGTGACTTGTCCACGTGTCCCTGTGATGGACTGGAGACTTGTCCTTGTGATTGTTGGATATGTGCACCGGCGACCCCCGTGACCCAAAATGGAAGAAACGGGTAAAGATAATGAATGGATGTAGCAAATGGGCAATGTTTAGGCTGATGGTCCTCCTTGATCATGTGAGCAACTGGTTTTGGCTGTCATCATAAAGTCTTTATTTATAAGACTGAGCTGAATACAGTATCTCAGACTAAGGAAGTCTTTCATCCGAAAGACTTCCTCAGTCTGAGATGCATTCAGCTCAGTCTTATAAATAAAGACTTCCTGATGACAGCCAAAACCAGTTGCTCACATGATCAATGAGGACCATCAGCCTAATCATGTGATCATATGAGCAGCTGGTTTTGGCTGTCATCAGCAAACTGTTTGATCCACTTTGAGAGGGTGCTATTTATGAGACTGAGCTGAATGTAGCACCTCAGACTGAGGAAGTCTTTATAAGACTGAGCTGAATACAGCATCTCAGACTGAGGAAGTCTTTCGTCGCTCGTAAGTCGGGGATCACCTGTACTTTACAGTGTGTTGTGATGAACCTTGTAAATAAAGTAAATTTTGTTTTAGAAATATGTTCAGGTTTATAATGTTAATGTTTTATAATATGTAAATATGTCATCTCAGAAGTCTTTCATCGCTCGTAAGTCGGGGATCACCTGTACTTTACATTGTGTTGTGATTAACCCTGCAGAAAAAGTAAAAATTTGTTTTAGAAATATGTATATGTTGATATGTTTTATAATAATGTAAATATGTCACCAGAATTTAAGTTTTTATTTTTTATTTTATTTTAAACATTTGAAGATTTTGTTATTGAAGTTTTTTTAGTGAATGTAAATAAAGTATGTGCATAATTTGTTTAATAAAAGCAGTTCAAAAAATAGTTCTCCTAATGCAGTGTCCTGTCACATTTGTGTGTTTTATGTTAATTTTATGTTAAGTAGGCGGAGTTTAAATGTCCCTTTAAAGACCCCATAATGCATGTTTGTCCTCATAAACCACATTTTTTGACGTCCTTGTAAACCACACTGGAGTCTGGGTGGTAAAACGTGCTGTGAAGCTCCTATCGGAAAGCTAAAGGGACCCAAATTTTTTTCAAAAATTTTAGAGTGCACTGAGCTTGGTCCCAGGTCGCTAGGACCTCGGGAAGGGGTAGACCCCGTATTACACCTTCGGGCGGGTTTGGCGAAAAAGTCCGGCTAAACCACATTGACAAACCTGTGTGTGTGTGTGTGTGTGTGTGTATATACACACACACTATGTATTTTAAATATATTTTATAATTCTGCATTACACCATATGCATTAGTCTTGTAATAAGTTTGTCAACTTTTTCATACAAAATGTGCACCTGACAGACACTAAATATGAAGTGTTAACATTATTTTAAACTTGTACAGGAGGAGCTGCAACATGTGTCAAACTTGTGGAACACGCACATCATCCGCCGCAGCAGAAATGCAGTAGCTCCAAGTGGACGTCCACTTTTGTTAATACTTAATATTCAGTGGATGTCAGGTGCACATATTGTATGAGAAAGTTACCAATTTAGAAGAGTAACAAGTTGTGCTAATGCAGATTAAAATACTATATTTTACATATCATATATATATTTACATATATATATACACTCACAAAGACATAAATATACATCTACTGTAAATATACATATGTGTATAAACGGGATTCCAAATAAAATGAGACATTAAACAAAGTGTGATTAAAAAATGAATGCAATGATATGGAGATGTGAAATGCCAACGTTTTATTCAAATAGAACATAGAAGACACATCAAAATGGTGATGATAATGCTAAATAGGTCAATTACACAACCGTATTGCTTATCCACATTATTCCTGAGGGTAGAAGCGATTTTTATTTTATTTTTTTGAAATTTATTTAACAAATAATACAAAACAAAAAAGAACAAATTCTTACAATCAGTTACAAAAGGTGATTCATGACAAAGTTTAATTTTTTTTTTTAAATTTTTTTTTCCTTCTTTCGGCTTTTTCCCTGCGTTAGGGGTCACCACAGCGATCTAGTCGCATGAAGATTTGGCAGGTTTTTTTTTTTACGCCGGATGCCCTTCCTGACACAACCACAGACCACCGAGCAACCACAGCCCTCTGTGTGGAGCAGAGAGCTGATATCTGGGGTTCCCGGGGGAGCAGATGTGCGTTAAGGGCCTTGCTCAAGGGCCCCCCAAGCCGCTCATGAGTCTAGGTAAATCTTGGATATGACAACCAATCAAATTCCTCATTCGTCCAAGGTTCATCCAAGATTCTCAGTACCTCGAGCCAATCAGCGCACCGCATTTCTCCGCCTTCCGCCAGCTACTTCCGCTAGCGACGTCACTTCCGCTAGCTAGCTAGCTAGTTAGCTTTCATTCAAAACAACAGCAGCACTGCAGCAGCGACAACAGAAAACAAATTCACGGTTTTGATTTCGTGTTGGAGGAATATACAGTATAGTTAGCTGTCGATAGCCTGCTCCCCTTAAACAAGAGGGATTTCTAATCGATCTGTTGTTTCTGTCGACTTAAAAAAACAATCTTACAGTAAGTATCATTCATATTTTCTGAAAACAAACGTCGTATTTTTTGTTTATTTCACATCACCTAAAAATAATAATGTAGACCATAGATTAAATAAAAAATTGTGGCATTATGATGTCACGTTGTTTGATCAAACTTTAATGACACATTTTACTTTAAAGTATAGTAGTAACCTATTAATATGGATGGATGGATGGATGGATGAATAGATAGATAGATAGATAGATAGATAGATAGATAGATAGATAGATAGATAGATAGATAGATAGATAGATAGATAGATAGATAGATAGATAGATAGATAGATAGATAGATAGATAGATAGATAGATAGATAGATAGATAGATAGATAGATAGATAGATAGATAGATAGATAGATAGATAGATAGATGGATAGATAGATAGATAGATAGATAGATAGATAGATAGATAGATAGATAGATAGATAGATAGATAGATAGATAGATAGATAGATAGATAGATAGATAGATAGATAGATAGATAGATAGGTGGATGGATGGATGAATAGATGGATAGATAAATAGATAGATAGATGGATGGATGAATAGATGGATGGATGGATGAATATATAGATAATTGACTGTAATCATTAACTGTATAAAGTACATCAATTCTTTGTTTTGTTTCATTCTCCTCTTTTCTGATGTTATGTTCAGATGAGCTCCAAGCCAAAGATCCATAAAGTTCTGGGAGATGAGGAGTGGATGTGACCAGCCCCGAGGCAGAACAAATGGCACAATCTCTATCAGAAGGTAAAGTGAAGCCACTATAAACAAAAAAGAGACATGAGTCATTGTCATAATAATAATAATATTATGATGCTGCACTGTTTCAGATAGAAAAATGCCCCATGCAAGCACGAGGTCAGACCACCCTGTTTGGAGAGTCCGTGACCTGTGACTGTCGCTTTCACTCTGCTAAGGTAAACTGGTTTAAAATAAAATGTGATTACAATCACTTATGAGTCATTTTACTGCTATGTTTGGTGAATGATGCTTTTATACTTAGAATACAGGTATATATGTTTTTGTAGCTTAGTAGTAGGAAGATGAAGAGGCTCTGAACTTACTGGTATCAGGACTTCAAGATGATGCCCTTTTCTCTGTGACCTCACAGCTTGATGCCTCCACCCATCTTGCTCCTTCAACCATCCTGCTCCCTTCATCCAGCCAGATCCCTCCACCCAGGCAGCTGCCGCCTCACATCCTGCTACCATCTTTCCTCCTGCTTTCATGGGTCGCCTCAGCAGGTGCATTTTCATGTGGGACAACGAGGATCTGACCGCCTTAAAGAGGGCCAAGCGTGCAGAGCTAGAAGCAGACAACAGAAGTCCTTCAGAGGCAGATGTAAACCGTTCCATCACTCAAAGTGAACTAGCCCTACACTGCAAAAGAACCACTCGTGGAACCAGAGACACCCTGACCCTAATTGAGAGTCTGATCCAGGCCTTTGAAGGGGACAATGGGCGTGACACACTTGGAGTTCCACTCATCAACTCCGCTCGGATGAGGGAAATCCTGGACTCTCGCAAACGGTTACCCTCAACCTCCCAATAACTTTTGCAGTCCCACTCTCAGCCCAGACACAATGAAAAGACGAGGAAAAGTTAAGTGGAACAGGAAAACGTAAATACGTTAAAAAAACTGATGTAATCATTTGCATAATCATAATTAGATTATTATTATTATTAATTTAGATTAATAGTAATTAGATTAACATTTAGAATATTTACAATTGAGTATATAAATATAAAGAATCAGTCAAAACGTTGAAGAAAATTCATAGATAACGCCTAGATTTCACGTTTATTTACAAATAATAATTTAGAAATTACTTATACCGGAAATGACGTAGGAGCGCACCGGTCTCGAGCGCCTAGTAAACAGGAAATGACGTTCTCGGCAGCAGAAGCGCACCTTCTATTTAGAACAACAAACGCATACTTAAAGCACATATTTGCTAACATTTCTACAACTAAAAGTGCCAGTGACTAAGATTAATCACGGAGGGATGACGTCGCTGGGAAAACGTCACGTCGGGACCGGGGATCGAACCCGCGTTTGGCAGGTATATGATGGACGTTTACCTCGTCTAACGCGCGCAATCCTGGGCCCAGAGTGGGGCAGATGAGGGTGGAGATAGATGTGACCACTTCACTTATCCCACCCACATCTTTGATGTTGTTGGTACCGGGGCTTGAACCGGCGACCTTCCGATCACAAGCGCACCTTCTTAACCTTTGCGCCACCACTCCCACCTCATGACAAAGTTTAAATAAAACCGATAAAGATAAATAATACAAAAATATGTATACAGTATATAAACTATATCAGGAAATTGAAATCAGACAAGAAACTAAGAAAATTGCCAGCATTTTTTGCAATTTACATATTTTAAAGATTTTGCATAGGACTTTAGCTAATTCTTCCAGTTCTGATCTTTTTTGATGTCTGCTTTACTAAAGTCCTTCAGAATGTGAATTATATGTTTTTTATGTTTTTTATCGTTTTAATTGACTTGTCTTTCATGTTGTTGTACAACACTTTGGTTAACCTTACGGTTTTTGAAATGTGCTATACAAATAAAGTTGATTGATTGATTGATCCATCCATCCATCCATCCATCTTCTTCCGCTCCAGAGTGGGGCCCCGGTGACCCGCGTCCGGGCGAGGGAAAACTTAGTCCATTTATTTCACTCATCATAGGGGTTTTTGGGCTGCACTTTGTCTGGTCCCTCACCTTGGACCTGTCTGCCTTGGGTGACCCTACTAGGGGCATGAAGCCCCTGACAGCATAGCTCCTAGGATCATTGGGGCACTCAAACCCCTCCACCACGGTAAGGTGGCAGCCCAGGGAGGGGTATTGATGTTGTCTCCTATTTAAATTAGGAGAATAGTGATGCAGTAATTTGTTTCTCAAAAAATTATTGTTGCATTGATAATCAGAGACAGCAACTCCATCAATACAGAGTTGTTTCAGACCAGGGGAAATGTCAGCGAATAAAATATCTTGTCTCACCATAGCCCTAAGAGAGACTGGAATAGCCTTTAAAATTTGATTATATTTTTTCTCATCACAATGTAGTTGAAATCTATTGCATTCCATCCACTATCTTTGTAAGTTTTAATCAAGTCATTTTTACATATATATTGATTTTTTTCAACCTAATGTAATTAAAATTTAAAGTATTGATAGCCTTTATCATCTTGGTTAAAATAGGAAGGGAATATGCTGGATAAATAAATATGGAAAGACTGTCCATCTTAGTTAATAAAATCCTACCAAAAATTGANGAGAAAAAATATAATCAAATTTTAAAGGCTATTCCAGTCTCTCTTAGGGCTATGGTGAGACAAGATATTTTATTCGCTGACATTTCCCCTGGTCTGAAACAACTCTGTATTGATGGAGTTGCTGTCTCTGATTATCAATGCAACAATAATTTTTTGAGAAACAAATTACTGCATCACTATTCTCCTAATTTAAATAGGAGACAACATCAATACCCCTCCCTGGGCTGCCACCTTACCGTGGTGGAGGGGTTTGAGTGCCCCAATGATCCTAGGAGCTATGCTGTCAGGGGCTTCATGCCCCTAGTAGGGTCACCCAAGGCAGACAGGTCCAAGGTGAGGGACCAGACAAAGTGCAGCCCAAAAACCCCTATGATGAGTGAAATAAATGGACTAAGTTTTCCCTCGCCCGGACGCGGGTCACCGGGGCCCCACTCTGGAGCGGAAGAAGATGGATGGATGGATGGATGGATCAATAAATCAATCAATCAATCAACTTTATTTGTATAGCACATTTCAAAAACCGTAAGGTTAACCAAAGTGTTGTACAACAACATGAAAGACAATTCAATTAAAACGATAAAAAACATAAAAAACATATAATTCACATTCTGAAGGACTTTAGTAAAGCAGACATCAAAAAAGATCAGAACTGGAAGAATTAGCTAAAGTCCTATGCAAAATCTTTAAAATATGTAAATTGCAAAAAATGCTGGCAATTTTCTTAGTTTCTTGTCTGATTTCAATTTCCTGATATAGTTTATATACTGTATACATATTTTTGTATTATTTATCTTTATCGGTTTTATTTAAACTTTGTCATGAGGTGGGAGTGGTGGCGCAAAGGTTAAGAAGGTGCGCTTGTGATCGGAAGGTCGCCGGTTCAAGCCCCGGTACCAACAACATCAAAGATGTGGGTGATCGGAAGGTCGCCGGTTCAAGCCCCGGTACCAACAACATCAAAGATGTGGGTGGGATAAGTGAAGTGGTCACATCTATCTCCACCCTCATCTGCCCCACTCTGGGCCCAGGATTGCGCGCGTTAGACGAGGTAAACGTCCATCATATACCTGCCAAACGCGGGTTCGATCCCCGGTCCCGACGTGACGTTTTCCCAGCGACGTCATCCCTCCGTGATTAATCTTAGTCACTGGCACTTTTAGTTGTAGAAATGTTAGCAAATATGTGCTTTAAGTATGCGTTTGTTGTTCTAAATAGAAGGTGCGCTTCTGCTGCCGAGAACGTCATTTCCTGTTTACTAGGCGCTCGAGACCGGTGCGCTCCTACGTCATTTCCGGTATAAGTAATTTCTAAATTATTATTTGTAAATAAACGTGAAATCTAGGCGTTATCTATGAATTTTCTTCAACGTTTTGACTGATTCTTTATATTTATATACTCAATTGTAAATATTCTAAATGTTAATCTAATTACTATTAATCTAAATTAATAATAATAATAATCTAATTATGATTATGCAAATGATTACATCAGTTTTTTTAACGTATTTACGTTTTCCTGTTCCACTTAACTTTTCCTCGTCTTTTCATTGTGTCTGGGCTGAGAGTGGGACTGCAAAAGTTATTGGGAGGTTGAGGGTAACCGTTTGCGAGAGTCCAGGATTTCCCTCATCCGAGCGGAGTTGATGAGTGGAACTCCAAGTGTGTCACGCCCATTGTCCCCTTCAAAGGCCTGGATCAGACTCTCAATTAGGGTCAGGGTGTCTCTGGTTCCACGAGTGGTTCTTTTGCAGTGTAGGGCTAGTTCACTTTGAGTGATGGAACGGTTTACATCTGCCTCTGAAGGACTTCTGTTGTCTGCTTCTAGCTCTGCACGCTTGGCCCTCTTTAAGGCGGTCAGATCCTCGTTGTCCCACATGAAAATGCACCTGCTGAGGCGACCCATGAAAGCAGGAGGAAAGATGGTAGCAGGATGTGAGGCGGCAGCTGCCTGGGTGGAGGGATCTGGCTGGATGAAGGGAGCAGGATGGTTGAAGGAGCAAGATGGGTGGAGGCATCAAGCTGTGAGGTCACAGAGAAAAGGGCATCATCTTGAAGTCCTGATACCAGTAAGTTCAGAGCCTCTTCATCTTCCTACTACTAAGCTACAAAAACATATATACCTGTATTCTAAGTATAAAAGCATCATTCACCAAACATAGCAGTAAAATGACTCATAAGTGATTGTAATCACATTTTATTTTAAACCAGTTTACCTTAGCAGAGTGAAAGCGACAGTCACAGGTCACGGACTCTCCAAACAGGGTGGTCTGACCTCGTGCTTGCATGGGGCATTTTTCTATCTGAAACAGTGCAGCATCATAATATTATTATTATTATGACAATGACTCATGTCTCTTTTTTGTTTATAGTGGCTTCACTTTACCTTCTGATAGAGATTGTGCCATTTGTTCTGCCTCGGGGCTGGTCACATCCACTCCTCATCTCCCAGAACTTTATGGATCTTTGGCTTGGAGCTCATCTGAACATAACATCAGAAAAGAGGAGAATGAAACAAAACAAAGAATTGATGTACTTTATACAGTTAATGATTACAGTCAATTATCTATATATTCATCCATCCATCCATCTATTCATCCATCCATCTATCTATCTATTTATCTATCCATCTATTCATCCATCCATCCACCTATCTATCTATCTATCTATCTATCTATCTATCTATCTATCTATCTATCTATCTATTCATCCATCCATCCACCTATCTATCTATCTATCTATCTATTCATCCATCCATCCACCTATCTATCTATCTATCTATCTATCTATCTATCTATTCATCCATCCATCCATCCATCCATATTAATAGGTTACTACTATACTTTAAAGTAAAATGTGTCATTAAAGTTTGATCAAACAACGTGACATCATAATGCCACAATTTTTTATTTAATCTATGGTCTACATTATTATTTTTAGGTGATGTGAAATAAACAAAAAATACGACGTTTGTTTTCAGAAAATATGAATGATACTTACTGTAAGATTGTTTTTTTAAGTCGACAGAAACAACAGATCGATTAGAAATCCCTCTTGTTTAAGGGGAGCAGGCTATCGACAGCTAACTATACTGTATATTCCTCCAACACGAAATCAAAACCGTGAATTTGTTTTCTGTTGTCGCTGCTGCAGTGCTGCTGTTGTTTTGAATGAAAGCTAACTAGCTAGCTAGCTAGCGGAAGTGACGTCGCTAGCGGAAGTAGCTGGCGGAAGGCGGAGAAATGCGGTGCGCTGATTGGCTCGAGGTACTGAGAATCTTGGATGAACCTTGGACGAATGAGGAATTTGATTGGTTGTCATATCCAAGATTTACCTAGACTCATGAGCGGCTTGGGGGGCCCTTGAGCAAGGCCCTTAACGCACATCTGCTCCCCCGGGAACCCCAGATATCAGCTCTCTGCTCCACACAGAGGGCTGTGGTTGCTCGGTGGTCTGTGGTTGTGTCAGGAAGGGCATCCGGCGTAAAAAAAAAAACCTGCCAAATCTTCATGCGACTAGATCGCTGTGGTGACCCCTAACGCAGGGAAAAAGCCGAAAGAAGGAAAAAAAAATTTAAAAAAAAAAATTAAACTTTGTCATGAATCACCTTTTGTAACTGATTGTAAGAATTTGTTCTTTTTTGTTTTGTATTATTTGTTAAATAAATTTCAAAAAAATAAAATAAAAATCGCTTCTACCCTCAGGAATAATGTGGATAAGCAATACGGTTGTGTAATTGACCTATTTAGCATTATCATCACCATTTTGATGTGTCTTCTATGTTCTATTTGAATAAAACGTTGGCATTTCACATCTCCATATCATTGCATTCATTTTTTAATCACACTTTGTTTAATGTCTCATTTTATTTGGAATCCCGTTTATACACATATGTATATTTACAGTAGATGTATATTTATGTGTTTGTGTGTGTATATATATGTAAATATATATATGATATGTAAAATATAGTATTTTAATCTGCATTAGCACAACTTGTTACTCTTCTAAATTGGTAACTTTCTCATACAATATGTGCACCTGACATCCACTGAATATTAAGTATTAACAGAAATTTAAACTTCTACAGGAGCTGCTACAACTTTTTTACCTGTGAAGCACTCACACCATCCGCCACCAAGGGTAATCATCGATGTGAATAATCACGATGTGGTTGCAGATCTGATCATGTTGATGTGTTTGTGCTCAACTGCTCACAGGCCACATAAGGTGCAAAACTACAAGTCAAAAATAACATAATGCACACAACAGGTTAAACATTTCTTAATTTTTTTGAATTTTAAACACTTCACACACACACATTTTAAAGTTTGCTTTGAACTTTATTTTCCTTCAAATTTTCAAAACGGAGACATAAAACATCATCCTATAGAAAACTAATGTACTCTTTGACACAACATGGCCATATAAAAAAGGAACAAAAAGATTTAGAAAACACAAATTAAGCTTATGCTTAACTGTCCATCTGTTAGGCACTTTTAGGATTTAGTGTAAACCTTACACACAATTTGAAGTTTGCATTGAACTTTTTTTTCCTCTTCAACAACAGAGCCAAAAAACATGACCGTCAAGTATAAACCTTAAAAAAAAAAACTACTGCACTCTAGAAACATGTCTATATAAAAAAAGGTGTACAAAAAGTTTGTTCCAACAAAAATAAAGCTTACGATATGTTTCACTTTCCATCAGTTAGGCACTTTTAGGATTTAGTGTAAACCTTACACACAATTTGAAGTTTGCATTGAACTTTTTTTTCTTCTTCAACAACAGAGCCAAAAAACATGACCGTCAAGTATAAACCTTAAAAAAAAATACTGCACTCTAGAAACCTGTCTATATAAAAAAAGTGTACAAAAAGTTTGTTCCAACAAAAATAAAGCTTACGATATGTTTCACTTTCCATCAGTTAGGCACTTTTAGGATTTAGTGTAAACCTTACACACAATTTGAAGTTTGCATAGAACTTTTTTTTCTTCTTCAACAACAGAGCCAAAAAACATGACCGTCAAGTATAAACCTTAAAAAAAAAAATACTGCACTCTAGAAACGTCTATATAAAAAAAGGTGTACAAAAAGTTTGTTCCAACAAAAATAAAGCTTACGGTATGTTTCACTTTCCATCAGTTAGGTACTTTTAGGATTTAGTGTAAACCTTACACACATTTTCAAGTTTGCATTGAATTTGTTTAAAAAATAAAATCATAACAGTTTTCCTTCATCCATAACTGGAATGAGGTTTTCAATGAACTGTCCGGAAACGTTCAGCCCTTAACCTGAAGTCTTTCGACATTTTAAACATGCATAAACAGATTATACACAGGCACACCCTGTTAGCTTATTCCTACATAAAAAAGTGTGTAAACAAACTACAGTATTTTCATTCATTTAACCTTACTTTTGATATTTTTTGGTTTCACAGTTGAATAATATTGAGCTGTATGAAAATACACTATTCTGTTTACTTCTGTCCCCTTTGTACCAAATGGTATGATCAGATCTAAAGTATGTCGAGCTCAAGGGAGTTTGGGTTACGAAGTATGCTTTCCATTTCAGCACGCAGTTCAGGGTATGAATTGTATGTCGATGGCAGTTCCAGACATGGCCCACAAGTATGTGCAATCGGTCGCCTTGCCAGACCTCGGGCTGTTGTAAACTGCACCTCGATTTTGTTTACACAAATAACATCAGACCCTGTAACAAACCTAAGCATACGTCTGAGGCCTGCATCGTCCAGTGCTCTGATGTACTGCTGGAGGAAACGAAAACTTTGATGATCTGATTGTGTTTTTGGATCTGCGTCCAGTAACTTTAAAAACCTTCTTGTTGTTGGCTTTTTCTCTTCATACATGTCGAGGAGAGCTTGTGGGTTACAAAATGTTTCCTTTAAAACATCTCTAGCAGTTTCAGACATGTGTTCTGATGCATATCTTGTTTTCTGTATCAACTGATTGGTAGCTGCTTGTACAAGTGTTGCTTTCAAATTCTCTTTTGTTGGAAGTATTCTCATCTGTAATCTATCCAAAAGATCAATAAGTTCTTCTCTGTCCTCATCAAGCCAGTCTGCTTTTAAGGAGTTGGTGACAAGATCCCTGTCTGCCTGACCGATGTACAGGAGAAGGCTGTCAAACAGAACTTCATCTGAGACTGCTCTCTCTCCAAAAACAACCGCAACAGCAAAAGCAGGGGCAAGGCGACAAGGAAAGTATCCATGGTCTCGAAATCCTTTAAGCAGGATCCGGCCTACGGATTGCCACATTTCTATGGTCCATTTAGCAGGCAATGTTGGGACCCTAACTTCTTCACCATCTGCAAATGTGTCCATAAAGTCAGTCCAAAAAGCAGCATATGCATCTCTTGAGACACCATCTACATCATCTCCAATCTCATCAATAAAACAAAATTTCAGGGAGCGTTTCAAGATTGTTTCATCTTTAAAGTGCTGTATCATGTCATCAATAATATTGCTCCTGTGTATTTTGATGGTGGCCCACACAGTTTCAATTGGAGCTGTATTGGAGATGACTTCATCACCCGTTACTGGAATGAAGAGTGCTGTGCTGGTGGAAGGATGTTCAACGTGTATGAAGCATGACTCATCTTCCTGAAACTGCATTTCAGGTTGATATATCACAGTGTCATCAAGTTCACCAGCAACTGGCTCACCATGGACTGGACCAAAAGTGACCTCAGATGTGTCGGACAATGCATCTTGAGCAACTTCACTGTCGGACGACAGAATGACAATAAAGGCAGTTTCTGTTACATGATCATCTTCATGCATGTCCATCATTTCAACATTATCTAGATCAGATTTTTCCCCACTATGTTCTTCATCGTCCAAAGTGACCAAAGTTTTAGTGCATAAGTAAAATCTTAAAACACCAAATCTCAGTACAGTGTACATTTCCCCCACTGTGATGTTTTCATCTAACACTGCCTCTTCCTTGAAGTCCAATATATCATGACTGAATTGATCAAATCTTCCAAATCTACAAGTTCCATTTGGAAAAAATAAATCTTTACCATACTTAATAAGATCTGCTTTCTTTGCTTCTTTGGGGACATCTATTGCCCTTGTTCCTCCTCCCTTGCGTTTTCTGACCGCTCTGCCGTCGTGATTCCATCCCAATTCAATTTTTCTTGTACTTTTTTGAGCCCATTTGTTACTTTTGGCATTTGGTCGTTTCAGCTTTGGTTTTGCAGATTCATGTTTTTCTGAAGTTGTATCATTAGCATCGATGCCCAACCTCTTCTTTAGATGTTCAAACAGTGAATTTTTTTTTGAATCTTTTGTAGTTGTTACTATCTTTTCTAAACAAAATCGTCTTGCAACTACTCGATCACCGTACAGTGGGATGAAATCAGCGAGCGCTTCGTCATCCAAGCAGGGAAGAGCTGTTGCATCAATCTGTTAAGACAGAAATTCATATTAGAACTCAGACAAAATAGGTAGATATTACAACGTACTGTGGCCACAAAGACAGTGTGTATCAACACACCCACACACACACACAGCCTGTCTTCAACTTTTATCACACAGCATGAGGGTGAATGGTTTTCATTTGCATCAACCATCTTATAAAAAGCTCTGTTTGGAACGGTTAGTATACAAAGCACAGTTGTAGCACGATTTCAAGCATCGATTTGTTGTCACAACACATTCATGGTGTTTACTACATATCCGCTGAACTTAAGCAAGACATTTTGTTTATTTTAATATTTTATTAATTAGATGAATATTCTTTACATCTACATACTTATTTATGAAATTCTGTATACTGTACATAAGATCCATACATAAATCTTCTGATGACTTAACAATTATGAACTTGTTTATTTTTTATTTTATTTTATTTTTTCGCTCTTTTGTTTTCTATTGTTTATTGTTTAAGGAAATTCTACCACTGCTGTTCATTGTTCTTTAGTTATAGCAGGTCGCTATTGTAAATGAGCCATGAGGCTCAATAAGATTTACCTGACTAAATAAAGGTTGAATGGAAAATTATGTGCAATTTTTCCGTTTCTGGTTTGAACAAGTAAATGTTAATTTGTAAGATGATACGAAAACTGTTGACATTTGGAAGAAATTACAGAAAAAATCAAGTGTTTTTCAAAAAAACGTTTAGTGTTTGACTATGACCACACTCATCAGACACATAATGAAGTTAAAAAACAAACAACAATTAACTATTTGGGGGGGGTGGGGGGACCCTCTAGCTCCGGTACAGCAGGAAATGGCATCTATTGAATTCAAAATGTTCTGGGAGAGGACCCCCACTGACAACATAGCGGGAGGGTGGGGGTGTCGCCATTGTGGTTGCAAGCGCAGGGCGCCAAATTGTCTACAGCCCCTGCCCATCTGCACGCTGTAGAGCCAGCAAATCGATTTTTGGCACGAGACCTGTACTGACCACATGGCGCTAAAGCTAGCCGTCCTCCACAACGTTACTCATTTTACAAGTAGTGTCAATGCACAAATAATTTTGATTTTGAAGCACTATGTGCCAGACGCAATTTTAAACAAGTCATCCATGCTAACTTTATTTATACAAGGTTAATCAAACTGGGACACAAGGACTGATGTACAACAGTCATTGTGTCTTCCATAACAAAAGTGAACATGAAAACGTAACTACGAAACAAACCAAATGTACGTGGTTTTCGTTTGCGTATTAGCTTAGCGCCGATGAAGGGACTAGCTTGGTCAGATATGCACTTGGAAGTAATTAATGATCATTTATTAACTAGCAATATCAATGAATAACGTGTACAATATCTGTTAGCAGACAATATACTTACGTGCTGTTCTTTCATGCGCAAAATGTTCTCCTCTGGCACTCCACGTTGTCGCAGGAGCTGAATCAACGGAGTTTCTGTATTTTCAGCCATGCTCGTCGAAGAAGCTGCAAAGGTATTGTTCTTCTCGTATTCTTCTTCTGCAGCTGCTTCTCCTTCTTCGATTTAATTGGTGGTTGGCAAACAGCTTGTTGGTGTGCATTACCGCCACCTATGGAATTGGAGTGTGACACAGCATGAAACCGTGACCTATATTCTCCGGAGAAGTTCCGAATTTTAAACAAAATGAAAAAATGCACAACTTATAATATGATTTGAATGTTAGCGAAGCAACTCAACAAAATTAATAATATTTTTTTCTCATGACATGTTTTGTTTTTTACCTGCGTTGTTGTCCTTGAAGGATCAAAGCCTACTACTGCCACCATGTGGATGAGCACGTTTCTATATCTAGATTGAATTATTATAAACTTTATGAGTGTCCTCCTGGAGTATTTATCCGTAAAACAAGATGCATGTTTAAATGTTTTTCTGTGTTAGTTATAAAATTGTTTCAGTAGAACAAACAAACAAAAAAAAAACATTAACAGGATTATTAGTGTTTTGTATTATTTCGCAAAAACAAGTAGTTTGTCCATGGTAGTATTTGAGAATTGTAAAGGGAACAAACACACCATAATCCATGTCAATAAAACACGAAATGGGTAAGTTTCACTACATGTAGATTGTTTGTATGTGCAGCACAACGTTGATATTCCAGTAGCTATTCTAAAAGTTAGAATTTTATGTGGAAATGAATGTAAAAGCAGAGCAAAGTTGTTGGTAGACAGATGAAAATTTAATAAAATGAACCAAATTTTCAACAGTTTGGTATAGTTTTTATATTTTTTGGACAATGTGTAATGTTTTAGAGCTGAGGTGTTAGTAACTGTAATTGACTATACTGTATTAGTAAAATAAATAAAAATAACAGATGCAATGCAGTGCGTGACAGTCAGATGGTCTTCATTGTCATTCGCACCACATTTGGTGAATGCTGTGAAACAGTCCCAGTGACATCTATCAATAAAATGTAAAAGAAAAACATTACATCGAAGATATGAACTAACATTATCTAAATATACACTAGGCACTAATAGCACAAATACTTCAAATCGAACAGCAGCATGAACATGAGTCTGTATGAGTGTGTATGGTATGAACAACAAAATCAACAAAATCACGTTATTCTTCACGGCAATTATCCTGGTTTAAGAATCATCATGAGTCTAACAGCATCAGGGTAGAAGCTTCTTCCTCAATGGAGTGGTTCTACTTTATGCTCCTCAAACTCCTTCCTGTGTGTGTGTGTGTGTGTGTGTGTGTGTGTGGTGTGTGTGTGTGTGTGTGTGTGTGTGTGTGCATGTTCTGAACAAATCTAAGCATCAGTTACACATGAAGGGCATGGAGAAGCACCATCTGAATGCTACAGGACACTTACAACTCCTTAAGTATGTAAGTTCTCAGGAACAAGTACAGCTGTATGGATTCGTCTGCTGTGGTTGGTGCCCGTAAGAAGTTCTCAGACATTATATAGCAACACACGTTGAACACTGCTTCATCACAAGGATAATGTCCCCTTAGTTGACATTCCTGTTTACAAGCATCCACTGCCTCTTGGGAGACCTCCACCAGATGTTCCTGTCCACCAAACAGATGTGGGATGGTGTACATAAGAAGTGGACGTCCACTTGGAGCTACTGCATTTCTGCTGCGGCGGATGATGTGCGTGTTCCACAAGTTTGACACATGTTGCAGCTCCTCCTGTACAAGTTTAAAATAATGTTAACACTTCATATTTAGTGTCTGTCAGGTGCACATTTTGTATGAAAAAGTTGACAAACTTATTACAAGACTAATGCATATGGTGTAATGCAGAATTATAAAATATATTTAAAATACATAGTGTGTGTGTATATACACACACACACACACACACACACACACACACACACACACACACACACACACACCGACACACACACACCCCAAAGGGAGCATGACAGCTTTGATGACATGACATTTTTCTGACATACCTCAATGATGTTCAGACAAGTGAACAGAACAAGCTGTTTGTCCAAAAAGTCACCAGAGAAACAGTTATTGTCTTTAAGTTCCTGAAAACGGTCCATCCACTGCTGAGCATGATGTGTCCTCAAAAACCCCCACCAGCATTCAATCCGCTGATTGTGATTGCTGGATCCAGCTATGAAACAGTTACTGGTGGAGCGATCAGGATCAGAACTCCATCTTAAGAACTTCTGCATTTCTGCCATCGTGACATTTTCTGTGCCAAAATCAGCACGGATTCGGGCAGGTGTCCCCTTCCTCTTTTCAACTTCAGTTATGAAATATCCCGCGATGACTTTAGGATCACTGCTTGTTGAGAAAGCATGAAGCCATATCATTTGTCTTGAAAAGCCATCGATGGCTCCGTTAATACAAATACCATACGGCTTCAGTTTATCATAGGAGTCAACGTGCCACATGAAATTAGGTCCAGGGTTTACATACACGCGTCGCTTCAGCCGCCTCCTTCTCCTTTGCTCCACACCACTGGGGTCCAGAAATGTCAGCAGGTGTCTCACTGTATTTTGAGTCACAACGTATCCACTCTGAATACATTTAAGGTGGTGAAACTTATATCCGTGATGATTACCAGAGCTCTCCAGCTGGTCAATGAGGAACGCAGCCACATGTAGAGGGTCCGACTGGTTTTTCCTTCTGTACAGTCCCATTCTGCTCAGGATTCTTCTCAGAGTGCGCATACAAATGATGATGTCATCCACAGTGTGAAGCATCATCAGTATCTCTCCATGTTTTAGACCAAGCATGAAGTAAAACTTGATCAAGTTCTGCAAATTAGCCATTGTTAGCATGCAGGCAAAAACAAGCGTATGGGCGAACTTGCATTATGGGTAATGGTGCTGATACCATGTGGATGGACCTCTATACTTATCAAGTAATAACGTGATACGTATCAAGTAATAACGTGATACGTATCAAGTAATAACGTGATACGTATCAAGTAATAACGTGATACGTATCAAGTAATAACGTGATACGTATCAAGTAATAACGTGATACGTATCAAGTAATAACGTGATACGTATCAAGTAATAACGTGATACGTATCAAGTAATAACGTGATACGTATCAAGTAATAACGTGATACGTATCAAGTAATAACGTGTTACGTATCAAGTAATAACGTGTTACGTATCAAGTAATAACGTGTTACGTATCAAGTAATAACGTGTTACGTATCAAGTAATAACGTGTATACGTATCAAGTAATAACGTGTTACGTATCAAGTAATAACGTGTTACGTATCAAGTAATAACGTGTTACGTATCAAGTAATAACGTGTTACGTATCAAGTAATAACGTGTTACGTATCAAGTAATAACGTGTTACGTATCAAGTAATAACGTGTTACGTATCAAGTAATAACGTGTTACGTATCAAGTAATAACGTGTTACGTATCAAGTAATAACGTGTTACGTATCAAGTAATAACGTGTTACGTATCAAGTAATAACGTGTTACGTATCAAGTAATAACGTGTTACGTATCAAGTAATAACGTGTTACGTATCAAGTAATAACGTGTTACGTATCAAGTAATAACGTGTTACGTATCAAGTAATAACGTGTTACGTATCAAGTAATAACGTGATACGTATCAAGTAATAACGTGTTACGTATCAAGTAATAACGTGTTACGTATCAAGTAATAACGTGTTACGTATCAAGTAATAACGTGTTACGTATCAAGTAATAACGTGTTACGTATCAAGTAATAACGTGATACGTATCAAGTAATAACGTGTTACGTATCAAGTAATAACGTGTTACGTATCAAGTAATAACGTGATACGTATCAAGTAATAACGTGTTACGTATCAAGTAATAACGTGATACGTATCACGTTATTACTTGATACGTATCACATTATTACTACATAAGCCCCCAAAAAAAATTTTCTCCAGGTGTCAGCAATACGCTTCCGTACCGATGCTCCCAGCAAAACTGTGCGAATAACTTACAGAAACAGAGAAATGGCTGAAATGTTTTTAAAGTCAGACCTCAAATAATGTTAATAAAACATGTTTGTCTTGTGGAAACTACTACTGTATATTTTTCCAACACAGAAAGAGTTCAAATGATAACAGGCTAACAGTGCAGTGGCCTGTTCATTTATATAGAGCTGCATGTTTGATGATGACATTTTACTCACCTGTTATTTCTTCAGGGGGGTTGAAGGAAGAATCTCCTTGCATGTCGCAGGTTGAAACTTCAACACAGGCAGTGGACTGAGGTGCAGCCAGGTCTAGTAGAACTAGCTAGCTGCTAGCTTAGCAACTGTCCAGTAGCATTCTGCTGCGGGAGGTTGTTCTCCGTTTTGTCTGTTTCCCATATCCAAGATGTAATGTTGGAACGTAATCCACGGAGCTTGGACCATTAATGGCCATGCCAGATAAAAAATGCTGATTACACACGTTGGTGCTTTGTGTCGGGGTGAAGTCCTGCCGGCGAAGTGCTTGAAGCCACATCTTCCTTCTTTTAGTCGCTTTACTCGACTTTCTTAGAGGGACGTTGTAAAACGAACAAGTCTCACCTTTTTCTTTTACTCGTTTACGTTGCCTGGAACAATTATAAACACAATAAAAGTCATATTTCCACACCGCGACCGTTGCCAGTGATGAAAACACTAGAGTAGTATTGACGCGTCACCCCCCAACTTCCGGAAAATTCTGGAAAAATGCGAGTGCACATGCGCGATAACGTCAACTGGTAAAAGGTCTATTCACGAAATGGTCAAATCTGCTAGATTTAAATTGTTTCGGTTTGACATTTTCCAAACAGCCTCGTATGTTGCAGCTCCGCGCAACATACGTCACGGCCAAACGTTGAAGATTGGGTAACCTCAGCCGAGGCCACGCCTCCAGCAAGAATGGGTTATCTATAGGATAAACTCCAGACCCTAGTACGAAGCGAAGTGAAGGACAAGGGTCTGGTTTTAACCAGGCTAGCTATGATGAGCTCTAAATCCCTATTTATTTGCAGATGTTAACATAACTGACCAGCAACTATTTTCTCTAGGATTTTGTAGATGAATGTTAGATTAGATATTGGTTTATAATTGGCTAGGATTCCTGAGTCTAGGTTATGTTTCTTAAGTAAAGGTTCAATTACAGCAATCTTAAAGCACTGTGGTACGTAACCATTCATTAGAGACAATATAAGCAGATCTAAAATGTGGACATCAATTAAGGGAAGCATCTCTTTAAACAAACAAGCCGGTTGGGATGGGATCTAGCAGACCACGTGGATGGTTTGGATGAAGCTATGTTTTTATTATTCAAAGAGCTCAACAAGACAATAACAGTCTAAACATAAAATCCGATTCTAGTAATATTTTTAAAGTTGCAATCAGGCTCCTCTCTTAGGGAACCACCTTCCAATTTCTGTCTGTAGGGCTAACAAATTGTCCAGTTGTAAGACTGGCTTAAAACGTTCCTTTTTGATAAATCCTATAATTAGGGTTTGCTTGTTATGCTGCTATAGGCTTAAACCCTATTTGCACAGGATTAGTTTTGTCTAGGGATCACATGCTATTTGTAATGATCCCAAAGATTGTTTGCATTGTTAATCCCGTATGAATCTGCCATGTCAGTAATTAGTAAAGTAAAAATTCCCTGGCAAATTACCTGCTATATTTTTCTGAACTCCGAGGTCCTGTGATAATACTAGTCCAATGTGAATAGGCATCTCTGTGATTTGGACAGAAATGGTCGGGATCCGATATGTAATGAGTCCATCCATCCATCCATAATCTTTTACCCGCTTCTTCCATTTTGGGTCACGGGGGTCGCCCGTGCCCATGTGCAGCAGTCACTGTGCGAGGGGCGGGTTACACCCTGGACAGGTCACGTCCATTTCAACCGACAGGTCAGCGGACGTGCGTCCGCTCAAATGCATGGCTGGTGACAGTTCGTCCATCTGAGCTTACTGTGGCTTTTTTTGCCTCTTCCTGCCTCCTCCTCAACAAGTAGATTAACACACTTTTATATTGTGCATTCTTTTAGTTTTCTTTGTGCTGATTCGTTAAACCACATCAAAGCCTGAGACCATCCCGGCCCGCATATTAATCACATTATTATAGACTGGCACGGTCATGACAAAGCAGCGCGTTAACTTCTAATGTGAATAGGGCAAGGGCGTATATTTCATCTCATTATTGGGGGGGGCCTAGCCTGGCCCTCGCCATTCCTACACAGCTCCGCTCAATTCTCATTTCCCTTCACTGCTGGGTCTGGGACTTCTCCCATAGACAAGGATTTCTCCGGTAGATTTTTGACCGGACCAATCAGAGAACAGAAGGGGCGGAGTTTTTGGCCCCTAACCCACGCCCCCACCTGTTCCAGCGCGCAGCCAGCGAGCATTCGCATGTTCTCATTCAAAGCGATGCAAAGCGATGCAGGACTGTTTTATATGTGACACAAATGTATTAAATTCCCCTTCTTAATCCCTTATCTGGAGTTTTCTTTTGTTTTTTTGCCAAAAGTCAAGTGATCGCTCCCTCCTCCTCCTCCTCTCCCTCCGCTGAGTGCAAATGAATGAGGAAATGGCTGAGGTTGTCACGAGAGAATTAAACTCGGGTTTTACGTTGCTGCCCGAGTCCCTGCAGATTTTCTGGTCTTTTGGTGTGCTGGACCAGCGCTCCATGGTTTTATTTTATTTTTTAGAATGTTTTATTAACATACAAACATAGAATATGCAGCGGCAGCAAGAGAAAATGCAGCAGGAGGCGGAGCTGAAGTCCAAGTTCAACAGACCACGGGGGAGCAGCCATATATGGCTCTGAGGGGGAGGGAGCAGAATGCTTTTCCCTGTTCAAAAATTTTCTAAGATCTAATGGTTTTGTTCCTCAGCAGAGGCCACGCCTCCAGCAAGAATCGGTTCTCTATGGAGAAAATCCAGACCCTAGTCCGAAGCGAAGGGAAGGACAAGGGTCTGGTTTTAACCAGGCTAGGGGGGACCACAAACAGGGACATTTTTTAAGAGCAATTTTGGAGGGGGGGTCGGCAAAGTTACAGTGAAATGTAATGCAAAATGTACAGAGGGAAGTTTATCCAAACTGCATGCATATACTATGCAGAATAATCAGCAATAATATTGATTTAAATGGCATGTATTTAGTAGTCTTAATACTACTATTAATCAGTACAATAGTGACACTCATTACTCTTATAAAAAAATTTAATGTGTTCAATCTTTGCCACTTGTCAAAATGACAAGTGGCAAAATGAGAATTTAGCTAAATAGGTCCCCTCTACATATTGTTTAAATTTCAGTTTGGCTTGTATTCATAGATTGCTGTGGTCAGTGTCACTGATAATCTGGTACCACACCTTACCAAAATCTTAAAGCTTAAAAAGAAAACAGTTTTCAAGGAGAAGAAATGCTTTAATGCAGGGGTCACCAAACTTTTTGAGACTGAGAGCTACTTCAGTGGGACCAAGAGGCACAAAGGTCCACTTGTTCGTTCCAAACAAATTTGCATGGTTCAACTTTAATTATATTATTAATAATAATACATTTACATACATGTGAATATATGACTGCCTGATCACATCTGATCTGATCTGTATTATTAAATACTCCACACAATGATTTGGATTACATCTTGGGGATTTTCTGAGACAGGTTCCATTGGTACGGCCAATTTTAATTTGGACATTTCTGAAGCGAGTGGACCGACACAGACTGAAGGTAGATGTCATTAAAGTTCTGCCTGTCTCCAAAAATAATCATGTTTATATGACATTCGGCTCCCCGACTGGCCTTGATAGGCTGTCTTATCTCAAAACGCCTGGGATGTTTTGTAAACTTGACGCTCTCATCCTCCCAAATCTGCTACTCCATGGACGTCAGTGGAGCCCAGCTGAAAAAACATTTGTCATCGGTTCAGAACTTTGGCTTCGTTTTCTGGCAGTGGCCGGCAGCCCCCCCCCCCAAGTACAGGTAGTCCCCGACTTACGAGCGAGTTCCGTACCTGCGAGTCGCTCGTAAGACGAAAATTCGTACGTCGGAACATGAAACACGTGTTCTCGTAAGTCCGGATTTTCGCTCGTAAGTCAGAACATTTAAGCTAGCGCTACTACGAACACTCGTTTTTCATCAAAAACGTTCATACTAGTTCATGAACATGCTCAGAAACGTGTTTCCAAACGGTTAGCTAACACACTTTCATCTAAAAACACAAAAAAGTGCTGTATTTTTTACAAATTTACTGCTCGTTCGCCAGCTCGTAAGTCCGGGACCTCGTATGTAAGAGCGCTCGTAAGTCGGGGACTACCTGTACCTGCCATTGAGACTCATCTCTCCTCCCCCTTCTGCGTAATGTCGGTGTCATTATGTGCTTGTGTGCGAGATTTTTTTCATTACCACATGTTTGACCTTCACAGGTCAGAAATGTGTTAGGAATTTTTTTGTCTCCAAACCCTATGTGTTATTTTTCATAACTTTTGTCTGTCCAGCAGATCTCACTTGAAATGAGTCTTTGAGACTCAATGTGATTTATCTGTTTAAATAAAGGTTGAATGAATTTAGCTTGGTAAATATGATCAGTTATTATTGATAATTACCAGTAGTGATTAGGACTCTCAATCAAGAACTTGAGTCCTCAGTTTGGATAATTGTTTGGCTCTTCTGTGAAAATGTAAATTGTTCTCAGCTTTGACTGGGAGTGTGGATGGTTGTTTGTCTCTTTGTCTGTCTCTGTGATGGACTGGAGACCTGTCCTGGGTGTCTCTGGGACAGACTGGAGACCTGTCCTGGGTGTCCCCTGCCTTCACACAAAAGCAGCTGAGATTGGTTCCAGTCCTAAACAAGGGGGCATAATGGAAGACTTATTAACTGATATTTAAACATAAAACACTATTTCTTTTATGTTAAACTCAATCTGTAACATTTGAAATTCATTGTATTTTATAAATATTTTATTAACTGTTTTGTAGAAATGAACACGTTTGTAACATTCATTCAAAATATGCCTTTTACTATTAACAAATCTGCAGCATTTTTTAAGAACCTATTAAGAATAAAATCTTCCAGTTGCAGATACAAAATATCAATAATGTAATATAATGAACAGTGACATTTTTAAATTAATCATGTGACATAAGTATTGATCTTCAACATTTTTTACAATAATAATTTATTTATAAAGCCCTTTAAAACAACCACAGCTGCAACAAAGTGCCACACATATAAAATCATTTTAACTAATCATCACATCTTCTCTACTCTTTTTAAATTAATTATCTTTCACATATTTTATAATTACTTCTTTCAAGAGCTCCACACCTGAAAATATGATGAATGTGAATCCATCCTGCTCAAAGCTGCTCTGAGATTCTTCTGTCTGTTGTGAGTCACCAGGGAGCTAGTTAGCATTGAAGCTAGCGTCTTAGCTGATGGTGTCCCTCCTCGTTGCATGTTGCTGTTGCTACAGCCACTAATGAGACACAGACACACTTGTCTTTCAACACTGTGAAAGACCAGTGGTGGGCAACGCTAATCCAAAAATTAGTTCCGCTATTTCTAAAGCACTAATTAATTTATTTAGGTCCGCAATTTCAAAAGCACTAATGTCTTATGAAAATTAGGGGAAGCTAATTCTAATCCGCTAATTAAATTCAACAATTGGTAGCAGCAAGTTATGCAATATTTGCACTACACTGCCAACTAGCGGTGCATGAACTGTTATACAGTAAGTTGTTTGAGTTTCAGAGTATTTAGTTTGGTTCTCTTCAACAGGTTTCACAAGGACAAAATGTACCCATTCCAAAGTCTGTTAGCTAAACTGCTGACATATTTGGCTGTTTTTTTTTTTCTTCTTTTGTTACTTTTAGTATAGCCTGGTTGATACCAGACCCATGTCCTTCACTTCGCTTTGTACTAGGGTCTGGCATCTCTCCCATAGACAGCGATTTCTCCGTTAGATTTTTGAATGGACCAATCAGAGAACAGAAGGCGGAGTTTTGTTAGTTTAGCCTGGCGAGGTCCAGGCTATTCAGATAAAAAGCTCAGAAACCACTCGGTGGATATTTTTTCTGCTACCAGTGTGTAATTATATGTCTCTAATTTACTGACTGTTGGCCTAGATGAAACATTTGAGATAAAATTCGATTTTTTATCATTTATTTTCGTAGCGCACCCGAGGCTGTTTGGAAAATGTCAAACCGAAACTATTTAAATCCAGCAGATTTGACCATTTCGTGAATTGATTTAGGAACTGTTAAGCTCAGGAACACTTCTGATATAACGTCAGCGGTGAAATATATTTTTTATCAGCAGAGAAATAATAGTTTACCTTGTTTTATTGAAAATTCCTTCGTGGCGGCAGCCATTTTGAATGACGACGTCAGTCGACGTCGTTCAAAACTCCGCCTTCTGCTCTCTGATTGCTCAGGAACACTTCTGATATAACGTTAGCTAAGAAATACATTTTTTATCAGCAGAGAAATAATAGTTTTTTACCTTGTTTTATTGAAAATTCCTTCGTGGCGGCAGCCATTTTGAATGACGACGTCAGTCGACGTCGTTCAAAACTCCGCCTTCTGTTCTCTGATTGGTCCGGTCAAAAATCTACCGGAGATATCCTTGTCTATGGGACAAGTCCCAGACCCAGCAGTGAAGGGAAATGAGAATTGAGCGGAGCTGCGTAGGAATGGCGAGGGCCAGGCTACTTTTAGTACCACTAGATCGCATGTGTCAAACTCAAGGCCCGTGGGCCAAATCCGGCCTACCATAACCGTTTCTGTGGCTCTCTACACCCTAGAACTTCAAGATAACAGTTGTAAGCATGTTGCTCTCAGGTGATGGGTCCCCATCCCTACACTCCCTGGTCTCTCTGTTAATTGTCTTGCTTATCTCCTCCATTTTGTTGTCCAGGTGTTTGTGATTGTCATGCTGTGTGTTCATGTACCTGTATATAAAGTCAGGGATTTTTTAATTGATAAAGCTCTGTATATGTTGTATAACACAATCATTGTTCCACATTTAATCTATTGTATTGAGGTTTGGGGAAAAGCGTGCAAAACAATTACAAAGCCTGTTTTTATTTTACAAAAGAGAGCTGTAAGAGTAATCACCAGAAAACATTTCAGTCACCCATCAAACACCTTGTTTCTTCAGCTAAATTTATTGAAATTCCAGGAATTGGTAGAATATAGTATTTTATCAGTTATGTATAGGGCTCATAATAACACATTACCTTTAAATATCCAAAGAAATTTAGACAAAGTTATTACAATCTTAAAGGGACAGATATTCATCAAACCACAATTCAGAACCAGCTTAAAGGGACGGTCTACCTCAATTCAGGGAGTTGGATTGTGGAATGTTCTGGAGAGTGATGTTAAAAATGCAAAATCAATTCATTCATTCATTCATTCAACCTTTATTTATACAGGCTAGCCTCGTTGAGTCACGGGGACTCATTTACAAGAGGGACCTGTCTCACTCACACCAAACAACCATCCACTCTCACACTCACACCTAGGGTCAATTTAGAGTCACCAATCAGCCTAACAAGCATGTTTTTTGGTCTGTGGGAGGAAACCGGAGTACCCGGAGGAAACCCACGCATGCACGGGGAGAACATGCAAACTCCACCCAGAAAGGCCCCGGACCGGGATTTGAACCGGCAACCTTCTCGCTGAGAGGCAGCAGCTCTACCAGTTGTGCCACCGTGCTGCCCAATGTATACATTTAAGAAAAAGGTCGAAAAGGACTTGCTCAAAAACTATATATGATGTAGCTTAGTGTGTTTGTGTATTACAGTTAGAAAAATTAAGTAGAGTTATTCATTTTGTGATGTAGTTTGTGTATTACAGTTAGATAAATTAGTAGATTTATTCATTTTGTGATGTAGTTTGAAGGTTATCATTGGTTGAACAAACTGTGAAATAAATAAGGGGCAGATATAATAAGATTTCATCTTCTTTCTGCTCCTTTCATTTTATCCTACTTGTATTCTTGTATCTGATGAAACTGTTTTGTATTGTTCTTTTAAAATGAATGAATAAACATCAAATCAAATCAAATCAACGGCCCAGTCAGAGTCCAGAACCTGAAACCTTCAGAGAGCTGAGCAGAAACCTCAAAGAACTGAAGCAACAATGGAAAGAAGAGTGGGTCAGAACTCCTCCAGAACCAGGAGAGAGACTGATGAAGTCCTGCAGACTGATGAAGTCAGAGAACCACAGAGGATTCTGCTGCTGAAGGAGGTTCTGTTGGGTCAGAGGCACAAGCTGAGGTTAAATTTTAATGATTTTAGAACTTGTTAAAGATCATCCATCCAGCTAACTGTCTATCCATCCATCCATTCAGCTAAAAGTCTATTCATCCTTGTATCTGATGAAACTGTTTTGTATTGTTCTTTTAAAATGAATGAATGAACATCAAATCAAAAATAAGTCTGTATCTCTGTGTTTATCATTGTCCTGGCATTGTCTCCTGTTGCCTCTGTCTCCTGAGTTCCTTGTGATTCCCTGAGTATGTAAGTTTGCTGCCCTGCGGACGCCATTTTGAAGAGTCCTAATGGTGAACTACTTTTTTAAATCCAGCAGATTTGACCATTTCGTGAAACTCTCAAGCTCAGAAAAACTTGTGCTATAACGTCAGCTATGAAATATATTTTTTCTCAGCAAAGAAATAATTGTTTTACCGTGTTTTGTTGTAAAATCCTGGCTTCTTTGGCCGTCGCGGACGCCATTTTGAAGAGTGCTAATGTGGCGAAATTCTATTTTTAAATCCAGACGCGTCGCGTAGGCCCTGAGAAACATCCATAAGTTCACCCTCCATGTTAAAAAGTCTTCGTCTGACTCTTCGAAAACAAGCAATAAGGCTGCAGAGTAACACACTGGCTGCTAACTGATAGAGAGAGCACACACCAAGAGACTGAGGGGGACGCTTTTTTGTGACGGACCACATCCGGCGCTGCTCGTAAATACGTTATTTCGTTTTTACTGATAGATAATTAGTTATTAGCGGTACTGCATTTTAAATAAAAATAGCATAAATCCGCTTATGAATTATAAAACTTAGTCAATCCGCTGTAAAGCTAACAGATTAATTAGCTACGCTACAAGCGGATTAGCGCAATAGCACTACCTAGCGGTCGGAGGCCCACCACTGTGAAAGACCTTTTCCTCCCAGTCACTGTCACCAATGTTTTAAGTAGCTACTTACTGGAAGTTAATAGTTTGTGCTACAGCTCACTCCCATCCAGCGGCTCCGCGCGAGCCTGTGACCTCCGGTGCTGTTGTTGTTCCTTGTAAACATTGGACTAAACCATTTGCCAACAGAGAAGGGGGGGGGGCAAAATTTCCTTTTTTTTCTTAGAATAATGGCGGATTTCTCTCTTTTTTTGCCTTTTTATATTTATATTGTTTAAAGACACGGTTTCCTTTATTGAATTATTGGGGGGGACAGATCTATATTTCCCCAAGATTGGGGGGGTCCGGACCCCCCCGACCCCCCCAGGATCTACGCCTATGGAATAGGGCTTTGGACTATAATAGAGGACAACTTGGCTTAATTTCCTAAAATGAACTGTTACTAATGAATATTTTGGATTTGATACTATTTCCATCTTAACATGTGCTTCTTGACCTGCCATTGTGTATCTGTTTCTCCTTCCTGTCCTCTCAAACCCAGACGGTCAAAGCAGATGGCTGCTTGTCCTGAGCCTGTTTCTGCAGGTTTCTTCTTCATGAGGGAGTTTTTCCTTTCCACTATTGCCTTCATGCGAGGTGAGAATATGTAATGAATGTAAAAAAGCAGTCTGCTCCTCATAAATGTAATTAACTTGCTTTTCATGCAGGGAGACCGGGTATGGTTGTAACACTTTTTGCTCCAGCACCTTTAACTCACAGAATTTTTGAGCTAGAGTTTTCAAACTTTTATACAAAATACCCACATTTGTTTACTACAAATGGCGCCAATTAAAACCTCTGCAAGAATATCTCAGACCTCATGAGTTCATGTCAAATACATGGTGGTCCTTTGTTACAACCTACCCCGCTACCGGGGTAGGTTGTAACACCTGCTGGGGTAAGTTGTAACAATTAGACAAAAGAAGCAAAAACAGAGGCCACACCATGTGATATGCTTCAAAAAGAGGTTTACTGAATTAAAAGAACAATACAAGAACAATCTCTCTCTCTCTCTCTCTCTCTCTCTCTCTCTCTCTCTCTCTCTCGCTCGCTCGCTCGCTCTCTCTCTGTGACTGACCATAACTCAAATATACTGTTTGTGTGTGTGCATGTCTGTAAATTATTCTACTAGAACAAACTTCCTTAACATGTAGGCCTATAATGCCTAAATATAATTTTCATTCAACCTTTATTTAGTCAGGTAAATCTCATTGAGCCTCGTGGACTCATTTACAGCGACCTGCTACAAACTAAAGAATCAATATATATATTATATATATATATATATATAT
>JBBPBX010019780.1:0-12377 GCA_038048925.1 Garcialebias charrua | reverse complement strand
TATATATATATATATATATATACTTATATATATATATATTATTATATATATATATAATATATATATAATGCCATATACAGTAATGCCATATAAGGCCTAAATATGTGTTACAACCCACCCCAACCCTGTCAGCCATGTTTAGCTAGCTGTAGTAGCATAGTGGTTTGAAATTAGCACGGGAAAATGCATCACATTTTGCCTGAGAAATTACACTTTCATCTAATGTAAAGTCATATGGTTTTATCTGCAACAGTATAAGTACATTACTAAACAAAATATAGTCATGGTCAAAAAGTTTACTTTCTTACCTCAAAATCCGTTTTTTCTCCTTAGTATATGCATGTGCCTGTTTCCAGCCTTGACAATCACAATATGTGATTGGGGGGGGAAGCAGGTAAACACTGAAATGATCATGTGACTCCTATCTTATCCCTGATTAGTGGAACTGGTGGTGTTACAACTCTCCCCATGTTACAACCATACCGGTCTCCCCCATATGATTGTTTTTGTACAGTGCCCAGAGATGACTTTTGTTGTGACTTGGTGCTATAAAAATAAACTGAATTGATTTGAACTGATTTGGTGATAGGCCTACTCATAACAAAATATGACATGCAGCCTTGGCAACACAAAATTTCACATTGCAAAGCAATAGCGACACAAAATAAAAAATGTTTTTGCAGTTTTGTCTACCTGCATGTGATTATTAAAACAAAATACGTTTACAGGTTCCTTCCTACCTTGGTGCCACCACACCTTCTACCACCTTGTAACTTTTATCCCCCTTTCCTTCATAATCCACTTGAAATAACATCCATCTTCCTTCTCCCACTGTTTTCCTTTCCACTGTTCCTTCCCCATACACTGATTTTACCAATTTACTTTCCAGAAAACTGGTATTACTTCTTTGTTTTTGTTTTTTTTCTTCTCCCTAACATATTTCTGCTTCAAGGTAGTCCCTATAACACCATCATCTGGACTTTTCAAATCTTAGGGCAAAGACAACCAGCCAAGCATGATGCAACAGTTTTCTTGATTTTATTTAGGGGGGGGGGAAATCAACAAAGGGATCCTGATGTTCAACATGAGAGATAAACATATCACATAAATAGCTTTTGTCAGATGCATGGCTTCTGCAGAATACATGCTCTCTATTTGTGTGTTAAGTAATTATATTAGTTCTAGAAGGATCTCAAGGACAACTTGACTGATTGTACAGAGCACACTTCAGTTATCAAAACAAGAATTGGAACAATGATTTTTATTATTTATGCAAACAAAAGCATTAATTATTTCCCTTTAAGTTAACCAACCATTGTTTTTTTAAAGACATTTTAATTAAGTTGAGTTAAAAAGGTTTTCAAACTTTCTGTAAGAACTTAAACCGGATTAGCTACCCAATAAAGGTCTTTTGTTTAGTCACTACTCTCAGTGTGAGTTATTCAAAACAAGAATTGGAACAATGATTTTTATTATTTATGCAAACAAAAGCATTAATTATTTCCCTTTAAGTTAACCAACCACTGTTTTTTTAAAGAATTTTTAATTAAGTTGAGTTAAAAAGGTTTTCAAACTTTCTGTAAGAACTTAAACCGGATTAGCTACCCAATAAAGGTCTTTTGTTTAGTCACTACTCTCAGTGTGAGTTATTGCATGGAAATTTCTTGATGAAATTGTGCAAAACAAGCTGTTTCTTGCTCTTACTACATAGTAAAAAAAATGTACATACATTTTGAGTAAAAAAACAACAATCCACGATCATACTCAAGCATCAATGCTCTCCAACAGCAGTGACTGACAGGCTTGGATAGCTCACATTTGTTGTCTGTATATTAAATTTGGGACTGCAGAAAGAAACACTGATTTTTCTTAGGATATTTGTTGATCAGTGCAACTTTTTCCAATGTTAGAGTCTTTACTGAGTTAGCAGAATCTCGCTTTCACAGAAGCCTATTAGAATGATATTGTTTTGATCCAGGGGCATTTTGCTGAGTCTGCATACCTTCTGGAGCTCATTTTTCAGACTCATTCTTCACATGCTGCATTGTGTTATGCAAAGTCAAAATATAGGTGAGACCTGTCTCAGTTATTTAGGAAAGGTCCTGTCACAGTGAATACCTTGTTTTATATTTTGCCATCTTTGCCATTATTTTACTATTCTGTAATCTGTTCCATTTTCACCCTTCTGTATTTTGAGGATTATTACTTCAATCTTAGAAAAGCAAGACCAAACCCCACTTTGTAGTTTACACTGAAAGCAAATATGTATTGCTTAGCAACACCACTTTACTTTTAAACAATTTTAAATTATAAAGACATAAGTAAAAATAAACTTTTTTGTACTTTTTGATGTCCTTGTTTTATACTAATAGCATTGGAATGCTGTATCAATGATTACATACTGATATTACAAAACCCTCTAAATTAGTGGTCCCAATCTCTCTTTTCCAGGGGAACCTTTTTCTTAAAGACCGTGTAAAGTGAATTTCAACATTTTCTTCAATAAACATTATAAATGTCGTAATTGTAATCTTGTAAATGAGTAAAAAGTCTCAAAATTGTAGCTCAATTAATTTTGGAGTTATAGATCAAACTGTGTATAAACACATTTCTCTTTCAGGATTTTTTAGGCGTGGTTTAAATGTGACCGCGTTTCGTCACGCGGTCACAAGCCCCACCCCCTGCAGCTCCAGCCGTTATAAATGCGTTCTTCGGTGGAGCCGTTCACTCGCTACCGACCGTCTCCCTCCAGTACTGGCGTGCTGCTGGAGCGACCACATGCCACCTGCACCTCCGCGCACCTCCGCCCCCCCCCCGCGCGCGCGTGTGTGTGGCGATCAGACCCCGCATGCATGTGACCGGGTCGCGCGCGCGCGTGTGTGTGTGGCGATCAGACCCCGCATGCGATGTGACCGGGTCGCGCGCGCGCGTGTGTGTGTGTGTGGCGATCAGACCCCGCATGCGATGTGACCGGGTCGCGCGCGCGCCCGCGTGTGTGTGTGTGTGTGTGGCGATCAGACCCCGCATGCGATGTGACCGGTTCGGACCGCGAGTCCGCGTGTGTGTGTGTGTGTGTGTGGCGATCAGACCCCGCATGCGATGTGACCGGTTCGGACCGCGAGTCCGCGTGTGTGTGTGTGTGTGTGGCGATCAGACCCCGCATGCGATGTGACCGGTTCGGACCGCGAGTCCGCTCATCTTCTAAAATAGCGCTGATTATAACAGCGGAGTTATGTGTCCTCAACTTTAAAAACATAACCAGAGTTGTTAGTGCACTAAAAACAGCGTAACTCTTGGAAAAAGGAGCTGCTGGAAGCCAGAACTCAGATAAAAACAGAGCAGGTGATCTCTGCTTCCCCCGTATGCCTCCCCACACAGCTCAGCTCTGAAGGGGGCTGGACATGGCGCAGTACTGCGCTGAAATCACGCCCACGTGCGACACGCCCCCAGCGTTCTAGAGCAAGTCAAAATCATGTTTTTTCATGATTTTTGAGACTTAATTTTATAAGGAAATCAATGTTTTTAATCAGTCAGATTTATATGGGTGATTAATAACACATATTTATGCCGTGTGACAAAATAAAAACACAAATTTAATTTCACTTTACACGGTCTTTAACTCTGGAGCTAAAACACCAGTCTGCCTTAAGAAATCTTTCCTTTCGGGTTCTGCCTTCAGTTGAGAAAATAATTAAATAAAGAGAAATGTCATAAATTTATTTATATTTATAAATTTAAAGTCTGTCTGAAAGAGACAGACTTGGGAGTGGTGGCGCAGAGGTTAAGAAGGTGCGCTTGTGATCGGAAGGTCGCCGGTTCAAGCCCCGGTACCGACAACATCAAAGATGTGGGTGGGGTAAGTGAAGCGGTCACACTTGTCTCCACCCTCATCTGCCCCACTCTGGGCCCTTGAGCAAGGCCCTTAACCCACACCATCTGCTCCCCCGGGAACCCTAGATATCAGCTCTCTGCTCCACACAGAGGGCTGTGGTTGCTCGGTGGTCTGTGGTTGCGTCAGGAAGGGCATCCGGCGTAAAAACTGCCAAATCTTCGTGCGACCAGTTCGCTGTGGCGACCCCTAACGCAGGGAAAAAAGCCGAAAGAAGAAAAAAAAAAAAAAAAAAAAAAATCTGTCTGAAAGAGGCAGGCAAAAGACTTAAAGAGGGGCCCTGATTTGTCATCATATAGACTTATATAAATCACACTATATGGAGACTTGTTTAATCTATTATTATGGGTTAAGTATAACCTTTATCGTGTTTAGGCTTGTTTTACAGTTATCACATGTTGCATGGGGGTTTATTTAATGCAAAAATATAGTTGCCTCTTTATTTAAATGACAACAAACATTATTTAAGGATGCAAGGTTTTGGAAATGTAATTCCTTGTTTCGTTAATTTTCACCTCTTGTGTGGATCAGGTGTACGTTAGCATCTGGACATTATTACCTGACCTCTTTGGTTGTTAAACCAGCTTACCTGAACAAAGGTCACTGGATTTGTTACAAGACCAGGAAGCATCAGAGACTGGATCATGGGCTTGCACACTTTTTTGCAAACAGGGAAGTTGGTTTCTTCTTCACCATTTATCAAGATGTTTTACTAAATGCACATTCGTCTGGTGTAAACAAATTTTAGGCCACAGACTTTCAGGCCATATTAGTACCAGTGGTGGGATGTAACTAAGTACAAATACTTTTTTCCATGTAACTGTACTTTACTTAAGTAGAATTAAATGTGGGTACTTTTACTTTTACTCCACTACATTTTACATGAAGTATCTGTACTTTCTACTACACTACATTTCTATAATGTGTTGAGTTACAAGTTACATTCACATTGCAGTTTTTTGATTTGTCGTTAGTTTGAAAGTAACTGATGTCGAGAGAGTTGGTCCATTGAATCACTGCAAAGTGGACAAGTAACATTAGACCTGCCTTCAAGAAGAGCTGGACCAATGACGTATGTTTATGTTTATGTTTATTAAATTTGTTAATTTTTTTACAAAAGAGACAATACAAGGCAATCCCATAAATGATAATGTACAAAATATAAAAAAATGAAAGGTAGCAGAAAGAAGAATAAATCTTATTATATCTGCCCCTTTTTTCCAACAATCAGATTAAACAATAATAATCTTCAACCAACAGTACAAAATGACTAACTCTTTCTAATTTTCTAACTAATACAATACACATTACGCTATTTCATATATATTTTTTAACACATTCGTTTTGATCATTTTCTTAAATGTAAACATTGACTTGGCATTTTTAACTACATTCTCCAAGCCATTCCATAATCTAATTCCCTGGATTGAGGTAGAACGTCCCTTCAAACTAGTTCTGAATTGTGGTTTTACAAACATCTCTGTCCCCTTAAGATTATAACAACTTTGTCTTTTAACAAAATGCATTTGGATATTTAAAGGTAATGCATTATTTTGAGCCCTATACATAACTGATAAAATATTATAGTCTACCAAATCATGGAACTTCAATAACTTCAGTTGATAAAATAATGTACTTGATGGATGACGGTAATGTTTTCTAGTGATAATTCTTACAGCTCTTTTCTGTAATACAAAAATAGGCTTTGTGATTGTTTTACACGCATTCCCCCAAACATCAATACAATAGATTAAGTGTGGAACAATGATTGTGTTATACAACAAATACAGAGCTTTATCATTCAATAGGTCTCTGACTTTGTACAGTACTGCAATCGATTTAGCTATTTTGTTCAGTTTTTCAAGGAGAATGGTGTGATCAATAGTATCGAATGCTTTTTTTAAATCAACAAAAATACTGATACAATATTGTTTTTGATCGACAGCAGTAGTTATTTGTTCCATTAATTCCATGAGAGCCATTGATGTAGAGTTTTTTGCTCTAAACCCATACTGACTGTTGCTTAGAATATTTTGTTTATCTATAAATTGATCTAGTCTGTTTACAAATAGTTTTTCAAGAATTTTTGAAAACTGTGGTAACAAGGATATAGGTCTATAATTGTTGAACACACATTTATCACCATTTTTAAAAAGAGGAACTACCTTAGCTACTTTCATATTATCTGGAAATATTCCTGTTGAAAATGATAAATTACATATGTATGTAAACGGCTCAATAACATGGCTCATTATGTCCTTTACAAACATCATATCCATGTCCACCCAGTCTTTTGATCTCTTGTCTGTAAGATTTTTTACTACATTCATTATTTCCTCTTTGTTAGTTCCATTTAGAAAAATACTATTTGCACAACCTGTAATTGAATGGATCACATTATTATCTACTTTTGGTATTTTAGCTGCAAGGCTTGATCCAACATTCACAAAATATTGATTAAATCCATTTACAATTTCATTTTCATCATGAATTTCATCGTTGTCTTTTACAAAATATTTTGAAATACCAGTTTTTGTTTTATGATTCTTCAGGACACTATTCATTACTCGCCATGTTGCTTTCATATCACCATTACTTTTATCTAATAATTTACTATAATATTCTTTCTTATGTTTCCTTATAATCCCTACTAATTTATTTTTATACTTTTTATATTTTTCTTCAGCGCTCTGACTTCGCAATTTCAAGAAACATGAATACAAATAATTATTTCTCAACCCTTTTGTCATCCATGGTTGATCAATCGTATTTCTCTTTGTGTAATTTGTTTGCACACAATTCTTTTCATACAGAGCTTCCAAGATATTCATAAACTCATCATATGCTCTGTTCGCATCATCAACATACACTTCATTCCAGTCTTGTTTATCTAGATCCTCTTTTAATTTTTCCAAAACTTTTTTTGACGTGTTTATGATCTTTTTCTTCGTTGTAACTGCTTTTGTGATGCTTTGATCATTTTTATAGATTGTGAAAACTGGTAAATGATCACTTAAGTCGGTCGTTAAGATACCACCTATCACGTCCCCATTTGTTATATTTGTGAAAATATTATCAATTATTGTGGCACTATGAGTTGTAATTCTTGTTGGCTTTGATATCAATGGATACATATTTAAACTGTACATTGAGTTTATAAATGTGCTTATGTTATTTGAATCTGTTTTATTTCCCATATCGTATACGCAAAGACGTATACGTCTAGTATAAACGTCATTAAGCTGGGAGCACCCATAGCACCAGTAACACACCCAAAATGGATTCCACCGCAGAGATTCAGCCAGAAGATACACAACACACATGACCTTATTGAAAGATTATTGGAAGACTATTGAAATTCTGTTCAGAACAGCAGGACAGATTCTCTCTCACAAAAGAGACAGACTGGACTCAAAAAACTTTGAAAACCAACTTCTTCTGAACTTGAACAATAAATTCTTGCTGCAATTTTAAAATGTGTCAGTTCATGGGATGTTAGGAGACAAGAGATGTCTCCAAATGTCTCGACACTCAGGTCCAAGTTTTGAAAATGGTGTCAGGAAGTTAAAATAGTGTTCACTATTGACCCATTACAAGGTTGACTAGACAGGATTTTAACTAGAGTTGATGACAAACTGGAGTTGAAATGATCAGATATTACTTATTCAAAGGTATAATCATTCCTCTTTCTTATTGTACTTAATGTCATTTAACTTTGCATGTCATCCCGGAAATTCTGATGGAACAGAATCACAAGTCCAAGTGTGAACTGTGTCACAGAGTAAACACAATAAAAACATGTGGTACCTACTCTGGTTTTAAAAACTCTTTGAAACTTTGGCTAAAAACAAACCAGAAGTGCACTCATGTGTAGAATACTTTGTCTATTTTCTTATGGCATCATATTTTTATTGTAATTTTATGTTGTGTTATGTGCTATATAGGTGCTGTTTGTATTATTCTCTGCTCTTTTGTTTTATGGGATGTTTCTTATTCATACCTGCCTTAGGACAACGGATGAAAACTAGCTTTTGTGCTAACTCCGGCATATTTACATTACTGCTTACTGCTATCATGTTGATTAATATGCATTGTCCTAACTTAAATAAATAAATAAATGAAATGTATTATCTGCAGCATTGTTCATTAAAATGTCTCAACACTATTAATGTATTACAGAAAATATACATATGGTAGGTACACTTAATGGTATTGTAGAGCAGTATTTTCTGGTGTATAGGTCGCACCTGTGTATAGGTCGCATTGTCCAATTATCACCAATAGATTGGAAAAATCCCTAGATAGGTCGCACTGGTGTATAGGTCGCACCTACGTTTAGCTCTGCTGCAAATGTCTGCCACAGGAGCGCACAGCAAGGCTTTTAAGAAGATTAACACTTAAAAACAATTATTTGTTTGATAAAAATTATAGCAAATATATGTCTGAGCTGAACTTTTCCTTAATAAATGAACGTAATTGTGAAATGAGCTGGATTTAAAAATTTGTTTCGCCGAAAGTGATAACAAGCCATATATAGGTCGCACTGGTGTATAGGTCGCAGGCCTTGAAAAAAAAAAAACATAAAAAGGTGCGACCTGTACACCGGAAAATACGGTAATACAGTACATTCAGCAAGTACTTTTACTTTAATACTTTAAGTATTTTTTTAAAGAAAGTACTGTACTGTACTTATTTACTTTTACTTAAGTAAAAACATTAATATGGTCCTTCTACTTTTACTATAGTACATTTTTGTCTGCTTATTTGTACTTTTACTTAAGTACAGTGTTTGAGCACTTTCTCCACCTCTGATTAGTACATAGTGTAGGACTAAATATAGAGGGATAGTGCCAATATGTAAAAACACAAACAAGCAAACAAAACCTTAAAGGTGCAGTCTGCAGTTTCTGTAGTGCAGTATGTAAGTTTTCTAAAAATGTATTTTTAACATATTTCTTCACTTTGTCACTATCTCCTGACAGACTGATGTCAGACAAAGTAATCTCTGAAAAAAACTATAATCCCCTTGCTTCTCCAGGTGTTACTAAAAGCATTTCTAAAAAGCCACAGTGACCAGCCGTTAACCAGCCAATAAAAACAGAGTTTGTAACCAGCCAATAAAAACAGAGCTTGAATTTGAATTTCAGCAGAGCAAGGGGGAGCAGAGCCATATATGGCTCTGAGGGGGGAGGGATCAGAATGCTTTGCCTGTTGAAAATTTTTCTCTGTGCTGCGTTCTACAGAAACTGCAGACTGCACCTTTAATGAAAGACTAGAAGCTTTAAGTTTCTTCCATCAGTGACTCATATTCAGACTACTTCCACAGACTTACCACTCAACTAATTTATTAATAGTAAGCTATGAATTTTATTACCTGTAACATTTATGCTTTTGAAAAAATTTACCATTATTTGCAAACATTTCAAGAAATATAAACCAGTCCGCAAGCAGATACGAGTGTGGCCAGAGGGGTCTTCAGAAGCACTCCAGGACTGTTTTGACACCACAGATTGGAATACTGTGTATTCAAAGAAGCTGCTACCACAAACAACAACACATGTCTCCAGGAGTACTCAGACACTGTATGTTCATACATCACCAAGTGCATTGATGATGTAACCAACCTCAAGACCATCACTGTTCGGGGCAATCAGAAGCCATGGCTGACAGCAGAGGTTTACAGGAGAGTCAAGAATGCTTCCTTCACAGCGGGAGATCAGGTGGGCCTGAGGGCAGCCAGAAACAATCTGTCCCGGGGCATCAGAAAGGCCAAGAAGCAGTATAGACCTTTTACCAGTTGGCGTCATCGCATCGCGCATGCGCACTCGCATTTTTCCAGAATTTTCCAGAAGTTGGGGGGTGACGCGTCAATACTACTCTAGTGTTTACATCACTGGCAACGGTTGCGGTGGGGAAATATGACTTTTATTGTGTTTATAATTGTTCCAGGCAACGTAAACGAGTAAAAGAAAAAGGTGAGACTTGTTCGTTTTACAACGTCCCTCTAGGAAAGTCGAGTAAAGCGACTAAAAGAAGGAAGATGTGGCTTCAAGCGCTTCGCCGGCAGGACTTCACCCCGACACAAAGCACCAACGTGTGTAATCAGCATTTTTTATCTGGCATGGCCATTAATGGTCCAAGCTCCGTGGATTACGTTCCAACATTACATCTTGGATATGGGAAACAGACAAAACAGAGAACAACCTCCCGCAGCAGAATGCTACTGGACAGTTGCTAAGCTAGCAGCTAGCTAGTTCTACTAGACCTGGCTGTACCTCAGTCCACTGCCTGTGTTGAAGTTTCAACCTGCGACATGCAAGGAGATTCTTCCTTCAACCCCCCTGAAGAAATAACAGGTGAGTAAAATGTCATCATCAAACATGCAGCTCTATAAAAATGAACAGACCACTGCACTGTTAGCCTGTTATCATTTGAACTCTTTCTGCGTTGAAAAAATATACAGTAGTAGTTTCCACAAGACAAACATGTTTTATTAACATTATTTGAGGTCTGACTTTAAAAACATTTCAGCCATTTCTCTGTTTCTGTAAGTTATTCGCACAGTTTTGCTGGGAGCATCGGTGACATGCTGTCACAGAAAAAAAAGCAATCCTGTCATCAATGTGTATAAGCATACAGTTTAACTATACATAAGACTGTTTTGTTTATTGTCAAATATGAATTAATACTTTGTTTTACAGCAGCAACTGGCCACCAACTCCTTGCTGACAAAGGGTTTGATGTCAAGTCAGAGGTGGAAAAAGGGAAGCTAGTCTGAACCTGCCCCATTTTCTGCATCCAGCATCCAGACACAAGCAGTTCACAAGCAGTTCACTGAGGAAGAGGTATGTATTGTACAAGGAGTGTTGTGGCCTTTTGTAGCACTAAGTGCACTCCTCAGCTGGCCCAGTCATTCCCTCCCCAATTAGACCAAATTTATATACTGTATTCAAATCCATGTTTATTACAGTGATTGATTAATGAAATAGTCCACACATCCCAAAACACATTGATTGTAGTACATTAAATATAGACATGAACACACCAACCTTTAAATATAAAGCAACTGTGCTCTAATTTGACTTTTAGTGAAGTGGAACTTTTGTTTAGTTAAATTTTTTAATCTGTTAATATACAAATGCTGTTTTAGTCACATTTTAGGATTTTGAATCTCACTAGATAAAGAAAGAGCGTTTACAACAAAAACAGGTCAGTCTCTCTTATCATGGTGACCTAACCAGGCCGAAAGAAAATCCTCTTAGTGACTCTGCTGTTGTCAGATCTGTTCTCTAGTTTATAGTCCAGCTCTCTGGTCATCCAATGACTTAGCACCAGAACCCCATAAACATTAAATATTAGCAGGTTACTTTCTGTCCTTTAACAAGTGAAATGACAAACACAAACACATCTTCTGGTATGTGTTGTTTCTGTTTGTGACTTATATAAATAATGTGTGTGCAGTGAACCATTCTTCACTGCATGACTGTTTGCGTGTATCTGCCTCAATTAAATCTGATTCTGCTTGTGAGACATTTAAAGATGTTTTGAACTTCTGGCAGGTCTCTCTGATGGCGTGGAGACTGGACAGGGGCCGCGTCGTCAGCTACTTCATCTGCCGGAGGGTCTGGATCGAGAACCGCAGCCAGGGGCTTTGAGCATACCTCAAAAGAAAAAAACATGGTTTTAAAATCTAGACAAAATAAAGGAATTAAAGAAACATACAGATAAGCGTTAGTGGTTTTTAATGTTTACTACTTCACCTGCAATAGGTCAACAATGGCTCCACGCTGAAAATGTCCTTGTGAAGACCAGCAGTGATGGGCTCATCAGGATGTCGTGGGTCAAAACGCAGGCTGTTCAGCGTTCTCCTGGAAAACTTCTCGAAGCAGATGCCTTAAATGACACCAACATGAAAAATGTGGTTTATATCAAACACATATTAGCAAATCTGTTTGTAGAAGTGTTTTGTTGTTTTAAAAAAAATGTCCAAAAACTATTCCAGATCTTACAATTGTAGAAAACATTTAAAACAGTGCATATGTCATTGCATTTATTTCTTATCTAGTGCCACTAGAAAACAATTAACAATAATTAACACAATACAATAAACTACAATTGTACAATGTTGAATAGTTTTTTGACTGGAATAAGACAAAATAAGTGATATTGTATTATTCCAGTTGTTGGTGAAGTTTGACTGAAAGTCACCTTTCTGGGTATTTGTGTTATAAGCGTCTTCGTCGTCGACCGGAACACTGTCTTTGTCGTCGGCCGGAACACTGTCTTCGTCGTTGGATGCCGAGACATCTGTGGCGCTGGGGCCCTCTGTCAAGGACGAGGCATCTGCAGTGCTGGGACCCTCGTCGTCTGGACCCTCGTCGTCGGGACCCTCGTCGTCGGGACCCTTGTCGTCGGGACCCTCATCGTCGGGCCCTCGTCATCGGGGCCCTCTGAGACGTTGTTGGGGCCCTCTTCGTCGGGACCCTTG